>WNGS01162647.1:5682974-5704438 GCA_020271785.1 Procambarus virginalis
GACTCCCAGGTACCTGTTTACTGCTAGCTGAACGAGGGCATCAGGGTTAAAGAAACCCTGCCCATTTGTTTCTGCCTCTGCCGGGGATCGAACCCGGAATCGTAGGACTACAAATCCTGAGCACTGTCCACTCAACTGTCAGGCCCCCATGCTAAAAAGCTATTGTGTACAAAAAATGGACAGTACGTATAGCGATATGTTTTATGTACTGTATATATATACATATGTGTTTTTGACTTTGGAGACTTTAGGACTGAAGGCTGCTCTGCTTAAAATCAAATTAAATTATCTAAAGATATAAATAGTTTTGCGAAATGAAAAATTTGTATAAACAATTGTCATATTGTACCACCCATACTTGGTGATTCTCCTCTAAAATTACAGTACATTTTCTAAATTTATTATATGACCATAATTCAAATACTGGTCATAAACAATCTAATAAACATGCTTATAACTATAAATAACTGCAGTGTACAAATATTTTACTTTTTATATACACTACTCAGAAATGCCATGTGTGGTTTTTTGTTAATGTCTTGGTAGATACTGCAACTAGAGAATCCCTTAGTAGCTCCTTGACGCTACAGCTTGGAAGCCAGCAAGTGTGGTTAGTGGGCCAGCCAGAGGCTTATGGCTTGTTCAGGAATTTACCTGAAAAAAAAGTAATTGTGGGATCTCACCGAGACTCTAGGACCCACATGGACCAGAACCCATATCTAGTCCTTTGAAAGGGAAGTCTGGAGATCAGTGATCACTTCAGATCCAAGAAAAACCTCACCAGAAAGTATACAAGTGTTCCTTCTATCATTGCCATGTTTCAGTCATTTATTTGGCATGTGAGTAGGTGCAGTCAAAGTGGAGGTGCATGTACAGTACCTCTTAACCTGGGGCCAGATTCACGAAAGCACTTACGCAAGCACTTACGAACCTGTTCATCTTTTCTCAATCTTTGGCGGCTTTGTTTCCAATTATTAAACAGTTAATGAGCTCCGAAGCACCAGGAGGCTGTTTATAACAATAACAACAGTTGAATGGGAAGTTTTCATGTTTGTAAACTGTTTAATAATGGAACCAAAGTTGTCAAAGATTGAGAAAGATGTACACGTTCATAAGTGCTTTCGTAAATCTGGCTCCTGGTTTGGATGTTGCTGCGCGTGTTGTCCAGACTGGTGGTGTACTTCCGGAGGGTCATCCTTCTGGCTCCTTAGTGACTGGCTCAGCCTTGGTTTCTGCCTCTTCTGGCCTGGTGTCTCAACTCGTTTTTTTTTCCTGTGGCTCCACCTCTTCAGTAGATTGGCCTGACAATGTATGTCTCTGGTTCTGTCTTCTCTGATCTTCACGTCTGGCCTTTCTGATCTGGATGTATCTCCACTTGTATAGTGAGCACTGAGCATGTAGCTGGTGTCACATTCAAGTGTCTCTTTGTGGTGGTGGTGGTATGAAGTTGCCTGACTCTTGTTTTGCCTATATCACTGCCTCATTTTCCTTCGCTGACCCCGTCCTTTGTTACGTGCTGTTGGAACTGGCTTGTGAAATAGCCAAGTTCCGTACTGGCGGTGATGCAAGTTTGTAGATGGCCATCTAATATTTTTGCATTCCCATGGTCATTCATTACCACTTCTGCTATACTGTCTATGGGTAACTTAACCCTTCTACCCTGGGACCTTCAACTCTTCTTTTGTTATGGCATCTGTTTACCCATTGCATTCCCCCTAATAAAACTTGGCATTTTGATGTATACTCTACCTAAAAACAAAAATTTTCATACTGGAAATGGTAGTGGCTCACGAAATTGACATACTGTCCCGTTTTCTGTTTTGGGTCCTCTGGTGGATTAGGATAAGGGCACTTTAGTATGACAGTTTCTTGACGTTGGGAAACCTTAGGAGGACGGGCTGGTTTACCACTGAATTGGTTCCTATCCTGACGGGATGAGGAACTCTATTCTCTGAGGGCATTACCCCATGGTCCTTTTCCTATTCTTCATTCCTTCTCTCCCTTCCATTTTGTTCCTATTCAGCTTGGCATTGTTTTCATTTAATCACATTCACATCCTTCTTGCCTAGGATGGCCCTTGTTAGCTCTGCATTTCTGGGATGGGAAGCTGGCAAATGGGGAATACTCGGTGGCTGTTTTGTTGAGTTCAGCTGTCACGTGGACCTTGGGCAGTAACTAATTTTTTTCCCATTTTCCAGTGGTGGTTGGGTCTTGGGGCCTCTAAACAATAGGTTTTTGTTGTGGCAAGGGGCATTTTTGGGGGGTTCAATTCTTATCATTTTCTGTCAGGGTAGCCCTTGGGTAGTTCTTTCTTTTAGTTCATTCTGTGATGATGCTGTGTTGTGAGGGCAAGCCCAGGGTTTTATTCTTGTTGGTCTTTTGGTGTTTGGGTTCTCTCCTGCTGATGTGGTGGAGGCATTTCATTACATTCAATGCTGGTTTGTTTATTTGTGATTTTTCAATCTCTCTCAGGTGTGGGGCGTAAGTAACGAGGACCACACCATTGTGCTACGAACAGGCGTGTCAGAAACAGAGCTTGCTGGACGAACCTGGCGATCCATCTGCCTTCCCATTGGTGCAGTCGAAACCCCTCCTCCAAGTGTGAACCCCAGCCCAAGTTCAAGCCCACTTCCTGACCCCACTGTAAAAATGCCCAGTAGCATAACTAATGACACTTTTACTGAAAGAGGAGCCAAAGGACAGGAGGACAGTCCTAATTCCATCACTAAACCCATTTTAAGAGCAGAAGGTGACATTAACTTGGCTAGTGCAGAGAAAGTACTAAATAATCTTCAGTTTCAGGGAGCCCAGGTTGCAGGAACAGTCAAGGAAAGTAGTGATATATTGGCTCTTGGAGAGAATGAGAGAAGCCCTATCCAGGAAGAACATGGAAAAGAACAAGAAGCTGTTGTTCAGCATGAAAGTAATGACACGCTGCATCACGATGACAGTAGAGAGTCGAGCATCAAAATCCAGTACCCCGAAGACTATCCCAGCTCTCTCAGCTCATCAGTTGTGTCTGATCAAGGTGGAGATTTCATCAGCAGCCTGCAAGCCATCAATAGTCGGGATATGCCCAATGATGCTGTGTTAGCAAGCCCAAATAGTTCTCCTGAAATAGAGAGTGACAATACAGCAAGCCAAGCTGATGACAAGACGAACATCAGGAATCAAGACGATTTTCATATAAAATGCCAAAGGGATAACGCAGTGAGTGACACTCGGAGAAAAGAGGATCAGGGACATGTCTCGGCCTGTGTCCAGCAGCAGAACACACATGCAAGCCTCGAGTGGAGCGAGTCACGTCTCCGCCACGCTAGC
The DNA here is from genome assembly GCA_020271785.1 of Procambarus virginalis. Classification (NCBI taxonomy): domain Eukaryota; kingdom Metazoa; phylum Arthropoda; class Malacostraca; order Decapoda; family Cambaridae; genus Procambarus; species Procambarus virginalis. The sequence goes on from WNGS01162647.1 coordinate 5,686,296, forward strand.
AGCAGTAGTGCCGGCAGTGAAGCAAGTCTGAGTCGGGGATCGCTTGTGGTCCCACGAGAGGAAGGCCCAAACTACAAACTGCTTCCACTAGAAGCAGAACACCTGTGGTTGTGGGTGACTGGGGGAGGATGCTGGATACGAGCTAACAACATGCCAAAGTGGTGAGTCTCTTCGTGTGTTTTAACCTATGCTTGAGAAATCAACGTTTGCTGTTGCTAGTACTGTATATATTATGAAGAGTTCTTGTGTAGCTCTTACATCAAGTTTGTTATACTCTTTGATATATGGATTTTATATGAATGATTGTTACTATTTTAATATTTTGCAGCATATAGTCTTATTGCTTTAATATATATAGTGTTTTATTGTTTGTAAAGGCTTGCAGGATGTTAATAGGTTTTGATAATGCCTGGCATGCACATAGCTAGTGAACCATATATACGTAATGCACCCCTTTTCTTGTGTGTATCTTTAATAAAATGTTATTGTTTATATTTTATGTTTGCTGATTAACCAAGTGGCATGAGCAGGGATGTTGTTGTTTTTGTTTCATCATAAGTTGAATAGCTGTATTTATTATTATAGTACAGTTAGTGGGAAGGGAACGTTCAGCTTCTGGTCGACTCTTAATTATGTATTCAAATTTGAGGCATACACAAAATCTTAAACTAAAAAAAAAAATAGCTATTGACCAAAGCAGTTTAGCAAGAAAGGGGTACTGACTCATCCAATAGTAAATTTATTTCTGTGGAGAGTCCTGGCTCCCTGGAGCTGATGTGTGTGTATTAGACCATGGCATCAGTCAATTTGAATGGCGTTCTAGTCTACCGGGGACTACGAGCCAGAACCTGGCCCTCTCGGGTATGAGGAGCAATGATCAATAGAAACCTCCCATGTGGTTGGAAGCATTCTATGTCTGCCGTCTTCCGAGTTAGGCACCCAGGAAGGTAAGGGCCCCAAATCAAACCCCAACTGGTGAAACATTGCTACCGAAAACTGAACTGTTAAGCAGAACTCCCCAATCTGAAAATGAGCAAACAAACATGACGTCACACCCACCACAGCGCCACCTATCTGCGCAGCTTTTCATTCCCTGGGAGGGTGAACGGGAGTCTCAGACCCCATGCTGGCTATCCACCCGCAGTTCTGAGGCTGATGTGCTGCGTGGCAATCGTTCGACTCTGACTCCAGTCTCTGTGCAGTGCTGTGCCCTGGCGGTGCTGCTCTGCTGTGTCCTGGCGGTGCTGCTCTGCTGTGTCCTGGCGGTGCTGCTCTGCTGTGTCCTGGCGGTGCTGCTCTGCTGTGTCCTGGCGGTGCTGCTCTGCTGTGTCCTGGCGGTGTTGCTCTGCTGTGTTGTGTGTGAGCCAAGAGTAATATCAGAAGTAGTGGGGCTGCATGCGCCTAGGGCTCCCTTCTCCAGGTACCCTGAAAGTACTGCCATGGCGTCTTGAGGTTGCCTTCCACAAGTCGTTAGGGAACTACCTCTGTAGGGATCTTTTGCTGCTTGGTGTTTGCCCACCCTTGGGGTCAGCTGGGGTTTTCTTAGACACTGTTTGGCCATGGGTTGGAAATAGTATTATCGCTGGTAGGGGTGCAATGTACTGTGCAGCTTGTCTACTATTATCATAACGGCTGGTTCTGTTCCTCCTGCAGATGTTGTACTTTTGTGGGGGTTTTCTTTTCTTTTTTTTTGTTTTTGACTGATGGGGGGGGGTCTGCCCCCTTGGTCATAGTTCCACCTCTGTTTTTTGGTGGTCCCCTACTAGGCCCCTGTAGTTGTACACGTCGCTGGGGTTCAGCTTTACTTGATCTTGCAGTAGTTTGGGCCACCTGGTTAGCAGTACCATGCCTGGGCTTCCCTTAGCAGTCAGCCTAAGGGCCCCTGGAAAACCCCACTGGGGCTCATTGGTCCAATGGATGCGACCCCTGGGTCCCATCTCACTTCATGCGAGTTCGAAGGTAGCTCTGTCCTTTTGTCTCAGGGTGACATTCACTGTCTGTTGGGTTGATGACACCTTTGACCCATAGTCCTGCGAATGGTGTTCCCTGCTGGTACTTCAATTCACCCAGTCCACTGATACTGTTAATTGGGTGCATGCAGGCAGCTTCGGGGTTACATGCAAGATTTCGGTTGCTGCAACGTGCTAGATTGGTGGTTTTCTGGATGCCCTGAGGCTGCCCCGCTTGGTTATAAGGACCCGGACTTTGGGGCGTTAATTGCTTCAACTTTGGTTTCGTCCTCGCTCTCATCCTTCCCCTGCTGTTGTTTGTCCTTCTCCCTCCCCCCCCCCTTCCCCTACTTCCGGCTCCCAAATGTCTGAGGGTTTCGGAGTCGGGGCGAGGTTTAGATGATGGTGAGAGACTGGCAGTTTCCTGGTCTGCCAGTCTCTGAAACTGGCAGACTGGCAAAGCCCAGCTGGGGCTTCAAGATCTGACCAGCAAACCTCCCTTTTCCCAGCTTTTCTGGTTGACTCTGCTTTTTCCTTAGGGGTGGAGGGTTTGGGGGAAGACTCTTCCCACGGGGCCTGATGTGGAGGGTCCCGGGGCTGGGAGGAGCGGACTTGGGGGGGCTTAGGCCCTCTTTGACCCCACTTGGGGTGTTGGTACCCTCGGTGCGGGGCTCGTTGTTGCAGGGAGAGGGGTTTTCTTGTCCCCCATCCCAGTACGAATTTGAAATGAGTTCTGCTCCTCCCCAGGTTCTGTTCTGGGTTCCCTTGGGTTCTTCAGTCCCTTCCTTCTGGAGGTTTTCAGCTTCCGGCAGCCTGCCTAAGGAGGTTCGGGAGGCCATTGCGGCTTATGTCCTGCGTGACCTGGATTTTGCCTCAATAATGGACCTTTCCTCGTTTGAGTTCGGTTCTACTTTTCCTTATTGGTTGCATTACGAAGTGCCGGAGTCGTCCTGGTTTGCAGACTGTCCATTCTTTTCTATGGGGACCTGGCACTTGTTCTGTTGGACCCGCATGCTTGAATGGCGGGAAACATCTACGGTGATTCAGGTTTACCTGGGGGGCAAGTTGGAGCACCTCAATGTGTACTTATTCGCCCCCGTTCTTCCTAAGGATATTAGCCAGGTGCAGCTTCACGTACAGGTTCCTGCCCCTTCGGCATCCCTGGTGGCTGAGGATTTGCGTGCCCGGGGGCATTTGGCTTCGGTTTTGTATTTCTTTTCCCTTCTCGAGCTGTCTTCGGACTGGCTTGAGGAGGATGTGGAGGCACTGGATACCGGCCTTGCGTCTGGTACCAATTCACTGGTACCAGTTGCCTCGGCGTCTCGAGCGTCGACTGCCTTGTTGAAATTGTTTGTGCTGATTCTGAAGGAGGCGGTGTCTCTGTTCTTTGCTTCACGCCTCGTGTGCAGGCAGTCTGTGCTTGCTCACTCTATGGTGTCTGCATGGGCCCTGGCTCTTAGATTTTTGTCACCTTCTTGTTCGTTGCTGTTTACTGATTCTGCAGTTGTGCAGTATCTGCAAGTGGCTGCTTCTAGCTGTCGCCGTATGTTGGACTTGTTGATTCTCCGGGGTGGCCGTAGGTGCCGTTCCCGGTGGGGTCGTGGTGGGCCAGTAGTGCCAGTTTTGGAGCACTGTGATCGCTCTGCACATCAAACTGGTTCTCGTAAGGGGCGACCTTACAGTTTGCGGTGGCCCCTTTGGTTCAGGATTGTTTCTCCAAGGCTCTTTTTATTGTTGGCCTCTGGGGGTCAGGTCGGGGAGCTTCATGCTCTCCTCTGGCGCAGGGATTTCTGTTCCTTCGGTCCTGGTGGTAGGTTTGTTTAGTTGCAGCCGTCTACTTCTTTTCTACCAAAGAATGAGACTGTTGCTTTCCGGAGGGGTCCTTGGGTTGTTGATGCTTGGTTGGTCAGGCCGGGGGTGCATCATGTGTCTGGTTGCGGCTCTCTGTCGTTATTTGCACTCCACGGCTTCGGTGGTCGGGGATGCGCTATGGGTTGACTCGGTTTCCCTCCTTCCCTTGGGTTTGACTTGTCGGACTTGGGTTTTTCAGGTCATCCGCAGGGTTATTAAGTCGAGCCTGCCTGCAGTCTATTCCTGTGCCCGCGACGTTCGTAAGTTTGCTCCTTTGGCTTTGGCAACATGTCTCGGGTTAACATTCGGGCACGGGTTTTTGGAGGTCGAACAGGGTCTTGGTTGCTTGCTACCTTGTCAATGTCCCTGGACCTGGTAGGGCCTGTGTTGCATTGGGTCGGCGGTTGCAGCTAGTTGTAGCGGCTTCATGTTGAGGAGTGAGGACTGACTGCCTCCCGGGTAAGTCCTTGTGTTTTTTCCTTGTCTTTGGGTAGTTAACTCCAGGGAGCCAACGGGGCTCACCCCAGAAAACCAGCGTTGAATGTACAGTAATAAAACTCCATTTTCTGGATGAGACCCGGAGGGAGAGAGGGAGCATCCCTCCCTCCCTCCAGTTGGCTGTGTTTTTGCGTGTTTTTGACATCCAACCTAAGATTGCCGGCGAGGGTCTGGGGCTCCCCCTTCCCCTCTCCCAGGGAGTGGGGGGGTTGCACAGACAGCGGCGCGGAAATGTGATGATGTCATTACATTGCCGCATGACCATACAATAAAACATCAAGTGACCACTTATTGTACAACCTCGGTGAAAAAAAATTGTTGTAAAATACGCGATAAATACTGTAAATAATGCCGCGAAAATAAATTCGCGCCAACTCAGGCTGCTTCAAAGCCACGCCTTACTCTCCCAGGACGCGCCACACTCGAGCAACGAAGATCTGTAACATAATCGGCCAAGTTCTCGGCTCATTTATGTCATTGGTAAGTACGAATTACATCCCCCGGTGCTCAGGGAACACAAATGAACACGTTTATAAGATTTTTTTGTGTGTGTGTGCCTAGCAGTGTTGCAGGCCAAAAAGCACTTAGTGGCTTAAGGGTTAATAGGCATGCTTGTTTGGCTAACAGCATGTACATTCTCACTGCCTCTTCTTTCTTTTGTCTTGTACTCTTTAATCTGACAATTTTATTTTAATCCATTCTCAACAACATCCATCCTCTATCACACAATCAAAATTTTAAATTTATCCTTTCCAACTATTATTAGTACTGTACTGTATGAGCTCGCTTATCCGAAGCCCACTGATCCGAACATTTGAGTTATCTGGTGAAAATTGCTGCCAAATATTTTTCTGGCAAACTTCACCATATCTGAATTGCAATTCTGATAACCAGAGATCTTGCTGAGATACCACACAGGCATCGGGCCATACTGTAATAATCCCGTACAGCAGTCGCTTGAGGCATGGGGTAATGGGAGGTTTTTGGGGTGGCTGACTTCAGGGTAGGGGGACTATCTAAGGATGGGGGGGGCCCTATGATCTATAATGTATAGAATAACCAAGAAATATGTTAAAGCAATTCATAACAGTAAAAAATAAAGATATCAAATTGTAACAAGTTCAAATTTATTAAAAACCATGTATACAGACTATACTTTCCTGCTAAAAATTTAGGGTTATTTTTCCACCTGGCAGCCTATGTACCATGCCTGCTTGCCTGCCCCAAGTGGATCCATCCAGGTCATGTGCTCTCGACTCTCACATTATACCACAATGCTGCGCCATTAGTGAAACATTTTTAAGTATCCTTTTAATTTTCATAATAACTTTGATAATTTTTTGTCAAGACTATGCCTGACAGCAGCAGGAATGGTCCTGGGGTTATTAAAAGGAGGAAGGTTGTGCTTACAACACCACAGACAATCAAATAACAGTTTACTCGTGTATCAGTGCCATACTTGAGGTGACCCAAAGAGAGATGAATACAGGAGGCAAGCAAAACTTCATTCTTATTTGGTAAAAATGACACGCCAAGGTCGTTCAACCCATGCAACCTTACAAGTAAGACGAGAACCTTCAACCAATGAAACCTCGCCAGAAGGCCAAGAAAGCCTTCAGCCAGTTATGCTTCAGCAGCTGGCAGTCAAAGTTGACCTTGCCAAGCTTAAGCACTGTACTGTAATTTTAATGTTGTGTTAAGTTAGGTTATGTAAATTGTCAAGAATTATTGATTATTGATTTGAAGTTACTGTACAGTACTGTATGCAGCACCAATTAAGAAGATGAACTATAAGATAAGCTGAAGCTTCTGATTTAAATTACAGTACTGTACTGGTATATTTTTAAATTATAGTGTGTGTGGAAATTCAAATTGTTGGTTGTAATACAACAAAATTGAATATGTTCACCTTTGGACTTCTTCGGTAAAAATTCTGCTTATGCTTATGTCTGGCTTATCTGGTGGGAGGACCTTTCCATATTTACCAGAATTTACCTGAGGGCCACTAATACTAGTGGCCTCGATAAGGACAGGAAGCCAGCAGCTTGTCAACAGTCCTCCCATTTGACCAGATGACCCTTTCCAGTTGTATTTTAAACCCCAGCAGAGTTTTGGCATTTACGGCTTCGGCGAGTTGGCGGTTCCATGGGTTTACGTCCCTTTGAGTAACCTAACTGAATTCATTGTCGTGACACAGATGAATTTATTAATTATATGCACTCACATATAATTCAGATAAGTGAGCTTAGACAGTACAGGTATTTCAATACTTTAGAAAGAGACATGTTTAGACAGTGTATGCTTATATAGCTGTATTGACTTGTATAGTACCTGAGACACAGAAATCTTTCTTATGTCCGTAAACAAGGTATATTTTGCAAATTGGAAGGCTTCACTCAGTAGCTCCCTGAGCTAGCTGCCTGGATACCTCCAAGTTTACAAGGACTTGGTGGGGCATGCTAGGTTTGGAGGCGAAGAGTCACAATAACGTGGCTGAAGTATGTTGACCAGACCACACACTAGAAGTTGAAGGAACGACGACGTTTCGGTCCGTCCTGGACCATTCTCAAGTCGCTTGTGTCCGAATGGTCCAGGACGGACCGAAACGTCGTCGTCCCTTCAACTTCTAGTGTGTGGTCTGGTCAACATGCTAGGTTTGGAGCTCAACAGGCAGCTGACTCGGGGGAACCACTGAGGCAGCCCACCAGAACGAGGCATTTCATTATGTTCAATGATGGATGTTTTCCTGCAACATATGTACGTAGCGTATATTTATTGTTTCTATGAATAATACAATGTCATTTGTAACTCTTGTCTGAAGGTTCATGAGTGAAGGGTCCCCAGTGCTGTCTACGGAGCCCTGGAGAGTTAATGTGTTGCAGAGTTTACGCAGTCGGTATAACACAGAGATCAAGCCTTTTACTGGGTATGTGAGCTATAGAAGAAAACAATGCACTTGACATGGCTATGCTATGTGTAATTATTGTATTGGTTTAGTGAAGACTACTGCTCTTGAGATTGAAAATATCCTCCTTCACCTCTCTTCTGTACTTGTAACCTTCTGCACCTCTTTTCTGCACTTGTAATAGCTTCCTTCACTTTGATACTTGTAATAGCTTCCTCCACTTTGATACTTGTAATAGCTTCCTCCACTTTGATACTTGTAATAGCTTCCTCCACTTTGATACTTGTAATAGCTTCCTTCACTTTGATACTTGTAATAGCTTCCTTCACTTTGATACTTGTAATAGCTTCCTCCACTTTGATACTTGTAATAGCTTCCTCCACTTTGATACTTGTAATAGCTTCCTCCACTTTGATACTTGTAATAGCTTCCTCCACTTCAGTACTTGTAATAGCTTCCTCCACTTTGATACTTGTAATAGCTTCCTCCACTTTGATACTTGTAATAGCTTCCTCCACTTTGATACTTGTAATAGCTTCCTTCACTTTGATACTTGTAATAGCTTCCTCCACTTTGATACTTGTAATAGCTTCCTCCACTTTGATACTTGTAATAGCTTCCTCCACTTTGATACTTGTAATAGCTTCCTCCACTTCAGTACTTGTAATAGCTTCCTCCACTTTGATACTTGTAATAGCTTCCTCCACTTTGATACTTGTAATAGCTTCCTCCACTTTGATACATGTAAATATTTGCTTCCTTATCTTTACCTGTAAATATCTTTCTCTGGCTCAATATTTGCAATTACCATCATCCATTTTAGACTTACATTCCTTCCATCCGCATGCTAATAAATATCCTCCTCCGTCTGTGTGCTTAAGAATGTCCTCCTTACTATGTATTCTTGTGAATACTTTATTATGTGTTCTTTAAATGTCCTCCTCCTCCTCCTCCCGTGTACAGTTCTTGAAAATATCCTCTTATACCCATATACTTTTTAAATTTCCTCTTCATCGGTACAGTTAGTTATGAACATTCTCCTCCAATTTGCTTGCAAGTATCCTCTTCCATCTGTACTGTTAGTTGTGAACATTTTCCTCCTCCTGTGTGCTTGTAAGTACTATATTCTTTCATCTGTATTGTTAGGTGTGAACATTCTCCTGCTCCTATATGCTTGTAAGTATCCTCTTCTGTCTATTCTGTTAGGTGTGAACATTCTCCTGCTCCTATATGCTTGTAAGTATCCTCTTCTGTCTATTCTGTTAGGTGTGAACATTCTCCTGCTCCTATATGCTTGTAAGTTCCTTCTGTCTATTCTGTTAGGTGTGAACATCTCCTGCTCCTATATGCTGTAAGTATCCTCTTCTGTCTATTCTGTTAGGTGTGAACATTCTCCTGCTCCTATATGCTTGTAAGTATCCTCTTCTGTCTATTCTGTTAGGTGTGAACATTCTCCTGCTCCTATATGCTTGTAAGTATCCTCTTCTGTCTATTCTGTTAGGTGTGAACATTCTCCTGCTCCTTATGCTTGTAAGTATCCTCTTCTGTCTTATTCTGTTAGGTGTGAACATTTCCTGCTCCTATGCTTTAAGTATCCTCTTTGTCTATTCTGTAGGTGTGAACATTCTCCTGCTCCTATATGCTTGTAAGTATCCTCTCTGTCTATTCTGTTAGGTGTGAACATTTTCCTCCTCTTATGTGCTTGCAATACTATACAGTATTCTTTCATCTGTACTCTTGGTGTGAACGTTTTCCTCGGCTTGTGTGCTTATAAGTATCCTCTTTCATCGGTACATAGGCGTGAAAATTTTCCTCCTCTTATGTGCTTGTAAGTACTATCTTTCCATCTGTACTGTTAGCTGTGAACATTTTCCTCCTCCAGTGAGCTTGTAAGTATCCTATTCCATTTATACTATTAGATGTGAACATTTTCCTTCTCCTCCTATGTGCTCGCAAGTACTGTACTCCTGTGACCTCATAAGCAGCTCTTGCATTGCTAGCCATCCTGGTCCTTGATCAGGGGTGCCCTCATTATCTTCTCAGTTTGTGGTAAGCCCCTTCGGTTCAAGTTCTGCTCTTTGGTACTGGTGGAAGGCTTGTACATTTGCAGCCTTTCTTCGTCCTTTCTGGCGACGGTCGAGACGGCTGCTTACCAGGGGGGGGTGGGTCCTGGGTATTGATGCTTGATTGGTTTGGGCGGGGGTGCGGCCTGTGTTGTCTGGTTGCGCTTTTTTGCCGTTACCTGCTTACCGTGTCTGGGGATGCGCTTTGGGTTTGACCCGGTTTCCCCTCGTTCCTGTTTCAGGGCTCGGGGTCCTCCAGGTCGTCCGCAGATTTTTTAGGTCTTTCCAGCCTGCAGTCTATCCTTGCCCCTGTGCTGTTCGGACGTTTGCCGCTTTTGCTGCTAGTGTTGGTGACGTCTAGGGCTCATTTCGGGTGCAAGGATTTGAGGGTCCGCACAGGTCCTTGCCGCCCATTGATGTTATGGCGCGATTCTGCTCCTGTGCGTTCTTGTTGCCTTGGGGTCGCAGGTTGCAGCCTGTTGTCTCGGGTTCGCGTTGCGAAGTTTGTGGCTGCCGCCTACCCCACCGGGTCAGCCCTTTCTTTTTCTTTCCCTTCTCTTTGGGTATGAAGCTCCAGGGAGCCGTAGTGGCTCCCCACAGAAAACCAGCGTTGAATGTATGAAACGCCATTTTATTGGTGAGCCCCGGAGGCCGTCCCTTGGCAACCCGCCCCTCCCACCAGTCGGGGTCGGGCGGTTTTTTTCGCGTTGGTTGAAGCTTGGCTTCTGAACTGATGTTAGGCATCCGGCGCGGTGCGGTCCAGGACATCCCCCTCCCCCTCGGGGCAGGGAGGGCTGCGCCGACGATCGGTGTCAGCAGTAACGTGGGATGTTTGCTTGTTTCCTTCCTTGTGATTGTAGGGAAGTTTCTACCCTCTGTTCAGTTTTTGTTTTAGTTTTTTACCATGTTTGGGTTTGTTTTGTTATGATGCCCTAGCCTGTTCTGGGTGCCTAACCCCGTGCGATGGCAGATAAGGAAAACCCCAACCACCATCGGGGTTTCTCCGGAAGCCATGCTCCTGAACCTCTCTGGGAAGTGAGTGCGGCTCAGCTCTCGAGCGACTGGTCCCTGGTAGTGTCGAACTCCTTTTGCTGAATGTCCCGGTCTACGATAGCAACATCATTAGCCACGGTAATGCTCCATGCGAGCGAAGGGCCCATGGGTACCAAAATGGATCTTATCTACATTCACATCATGCTCGGGTTTAGGCAATATGCACTTTCCAAAAAGAGACATCCTGATATTTCAATTATCAATAGCAGGGGTGCCAATAGATATTGCTGAAAAGAGAATTCTATCAACATGCAGGGTAGGATTTCTTGATGTAACACCCTACCCTTACACATCACGGGCCATAGACTATACCAACCTATAGCCTGACGTCTCGTGGTGTTCAACGAGAGAACTAATATAAACTTATTCCAACATGGCTATTACCTGTTATTACCAGGCTGTGATTCATAAGCGAGGCTGCGAGCAGGTCTCGGTCCAACAGCCTTGGTTATTAGATCACAGCCAGAGAGGGTCTAGCGAGCCACACCACGCTGTAGTGGATATTAATTTCTGAAACCAGCAGAGAGATAGGCATCTGGTGAATTTTCTCTAACATCATGAATTTTCCATGACAGCTCTAAATTGCATGCCTCTGTGTTGAAGTTTAGCAAGCTCGTATGGTAGAGGAGGATTCGTAATTTGGTGAATGCTAGGATTTGTATAGTTAATCTTTCAAAAGGTGTTCAGTAGGGAGATTTTTGAACCATGGAGAATGACGAATGCTACATTACTTGTTTAAACCACTTAGAATATGGGTGCCAGCTAATTACATAAATATTTAACGGTGAAAGGATGTTTAAAGGAACGATCAGAGTGGAATCCTTGTAGGAAACTTTGTTTAGATGCCTCTCATTGGGCTAAGTGAATAAATTTCATTTTCATGAATAAATACAATCTCATTATATAATTAAACTACCCTGACTCATATATAATCATACTGGGTTATAGTGTTTGTGTGTGTCAATTGCTTAAATAAAATATTCTTCTGCAAGTGTCGTGTTAAAATGGCTACTCGCAAGGGCGTTTTTTATGAAGGTGTTACACTTACAGCTGCGCCAGCCGACATAACTGTCATCCTCTGCTTGCTTCGTTCTGATTTTACATTCATAGACCTTTTACAATTTCATTTATTTTGTTTATAGATTGTATGTCAGGTACGTAACATAAGCATGACAAAGTAGATGACGTAGTAAAAAGTAGAAGTATCACACAGTACCACAATAGACAACAGTTTTATGTTGTCTGTATGGTCTATTTAATGTCATCGTGTTAATTTGTGGGTTTTGGTAATGCTACAGGTGGTGATTGGGTGTGGTTGAAGCACACCCGGAGGCAGTTCGCTTGCAACAAGTCCGCACCTTTGGTGTTGAAAATTTCAGTGCTGAGTCGGGGCCATCAACAAGAGAATACTGTGGTTGTTAGAAGGGCTCGAGGCCTCTATCCGGGTGGACACCAGACTGGGATAACGCAGCGGGTAATGAAACACGGCAACAGCAATTTGGATATGGTACTTAATGGCTGCTGATGGCTTGGCAAGCTTAGAAACAGGTGCTAGTTGGTCCTAACACGCATCCGGTCTCTGAGTGTGTGACTGGCAACCTGCAGGGTGATGTTTTCTTGATGCCTTGGTGGTGTAATTACACTAGAAGGGTAGTTACATGATGAGGCTACGCTCAGGTGTCCCGTCCTTCCCAATACCTTTTCCTCGTAGCATATTTTCTTGAAACTACTGAGCGGTCTTGCCACCCCACCACCTTTCTCTCCCTTACTGTTACACAAACCCGTCTACACTTGTTGCGAAAGGAATTTTCTTATAGTTCTTCTGGCACTCTGTGTTTAGCTAGTTTAAATCTAGAACCTCTTGTTCTCTAAGGTCCCGTATGGTCATCAGAGAATTCGTCCCTATCGATTTTATACAATTCCTGTTAACATTGTGTATGTAGTGGACTGAACACCTCTTATCTTTCTGTACTGATCGTTTTGGCTATATTAATGCCATCTAACCTCCCACGTAGCTCTTGCCCTCTAGATCTGGGACGCACTTATGCACGTGCATTTGTACCTTTACCGTTTTTGATCTGTGTTCTTAAGACATGGGCACCACCACAACCGCTGCATCATTGCTAACTTGGCTAATAACAAGTCGTAGCAGACGATAACTAATTTTCTTTCAGTATATCGCCATCCATGTATTTAAAAGCAATTTGAAGTTAGGAAAGCGTGGCATCGGTACTTCCTCGCACAAGTATTCTTTATGTGAGTCCTACAGGAGATATTTTCTATCTAAGCAACCACCCTAGATCTCTTATACCGAATTTTCTTTAAAGATTTCTCACACATATTTATAGGTTGTTTGAGGTCATGTTCTCCTATTCCGCATTCCTAACATGCATATATTTACATAAATTTAATTGCACAAGTGTTGATACCTGGTCTGATACCTGGTTGTAGGGGTCGGGAGTTCTTCTACTCCCCAACCCGGCCCGAGGTGGCCAGCTTGGACTTGTGAGATTTGGTCCACCAGGCTGTATGCTTGGAGCGGCCCGCAGGCCACACTACCCACCACCGCCGGTGGTCCGGCAATCCTTGAAGAGAAACATAAGTTTACTCTTTAAGATGTCCACGGTTTATTCCTGTATATATTCTCAGACTTGTGGTAGGACCCTTAGTTGACCAACCGTGGACCTCTGGTATTCATGCAGTGGTTCTTGGATTGTGCCCATGGCACCTTGCTACACTGTGTTCTATTACTGCATTTATCTTCCATGTCGTTCACTCCAGTTACCAGTTTGTTTTACTGTCTGTGCAGATTTGGGACTTGTCCCAATAAGTATATGATGCCCCTATTACTTATTTTGGCCAGGTCAATCTGAAAGGGCATGCGACAATCATTTAAGGTTCTTATCTTCCTATTACTTAGCATCCATCAGCAAACAGTTATCAATATAATCTGTATACCAACCAGGTAGATCATTTAGTAGAAAAATCAACACACTGGTACAAGAACTGACCCCTGTTGTTCTCCACTTGGACATTTCTCGCAGTACCGATACATTGCTCTGGACATGCACTCCTCTTTTCTGTCCGTCCAGAAATAATTTCATCAGTTAGAAGCTTAACCTAATCACCCCTCCAGTATTTTCCAGTTTCTCGATACAACCGTCTTATGTGGAAACCTTGTGTCGAAAGCCTTTTCTTTTACCAGATAAATGCAGTCAACCCAACACTCTTGTCCATGTAAATATCTCCTTGTGCTCGATCATAGTAAACTGGTTAAATCGCATACACAGGACTCTATCCAGAAGTTGTAATCAACCCTTGATACTGTCTGTCTGTTACTGTATATCATGTTCTCTCCAGGTGGTTCTCACCCTATAGTTTTAATTATTTTTCAATAATTTGACTATACAGACGCACCATTGTTTACCACGACGTATACATTTAGTTCTCCGAAACTTCCAGTTTCCCGGTGATTGGGGTTGGGTTGGTGAGAGTCATGCTACACGAACAAAAGTTCGGGTCAGACTCTTTGTCAAGGCCGGCCCTCACGTCAACTAAACCTGCCGCCGTGTATGTGAGGTTGATTGGAGCTGGTCCAGTTTGCCCACTGTGCCTGTGTTGCTGCCACTAATCTACGAGTTGCACTTACTATTTCATTGCCTGTGTCGATTTTCAGCATATTCATGCGCCTATTATTCCCTGAGGATTTTTGTACTGTGCGTCTAGGACGCGATAGAGTTCCATCTTCGCACAATAAGCAACATCTGTGCACCATTTCTGCTCCAAATGCACTCAATTTTTTGCTGTCAATATCTTCACTATTACTGTTGTATCGTGATAGGACATTAGGAAAGGAGGTCCGTATGAGCGGAGAGAGAGATCGAGGATATATTTCGTAGAATTATGTGTGCATTGATGGGATATCATGAATTTGGATGTAGGTTTAGCAAGGCGGATTATGGGATGAATATTATGGTGGGAATGGCAGTGCATTACACGATGCAGGAGGAAGAGGCAGTCATGGCCAGCAGATAGCAGGCAGGCCATGAGGATGGGATGTGCAGTGCCTGAGGAAGCGAGATCTCGTGCATTCGGCGGGCGATAGAGAGAGGAGCGACAGGCGAGGCAGAGAGAGAGGAGGCAGGAGGCGAGGAGAGAGAGACAGGGCAGGCAGCAAAGAGAGAGAGGCAGTGCATGGCAAGAGAGAGGCAGGCAGTGGCGAAGGCAGGCAGAGAGAGGCAGGCAAGAGGAGAGAAGGCAGGAAGCTAAGAGGAGAAGGAAGGAGGAGAGGCGAGGCCGCAGAGAGAGGAAGCCAGACGGAGATGAGCAGGCAGGGCAGAGAAGAGGGCAGACGGGGACGAGAGAGGCAGAGAGCACAGAGGCTCTCCTTTCCCTTCCCTCCTAATTCTCCACATTGTCTCCCACACTAGACTTTGCCTCCTGGCATCTCTCCTACCTTCCAGCCTACCCCTTTCCTCACTCAATCCTCACCCTTCCCACCTATGTGGTTTCTCCTCTCTCATCTATTCTCCTTCTTCACTACTCGTCTCTTTCCCCCCCCCCCCCGCCTCTGGTGTGTGTGATTGGTAGAGGACGGCAGTAAGGAAAGCTTTGCTGACAAGTGATTGTTGCCAAACTTCTCAGTCATATTGTATTACAAATTTAATCTTAGCTGTAAAATATTTATGCCAAAATGGTATTTCATATATAATAACATATTAATCATTAAACATGTTTATATGATTTCCTATTTATTACATAGAAACAAATATGTTTTATTTAAGAATTATGCACAGCTGGCCTCTGTGAGCAGGCGCTGACAGACAGTGTCCGGCCTCTACGTAGGCCTTGACCCCGTTAGTGAGCTCCCCTCCTATAGCCTGCTGTTCTCATGTTAGAGGAAGGCAGTGAGGGGAGCAGGCATAGGGGATGGCAGGCATTGAGGGGAAGAGGCACTGAGGGGGAAGGAGGCACGGGGAGAGATGGCAGATCCTGAACCTGGGAGAGAGGGCATGAGGCATTAGAGAGGCGACTTGAAGGGGGAGACGGCAGTGATGCATTGAGAGAGGGGGCATTGAGGGGAGAGCAGTGAGGGCTTGAGGGGAGCAGAGCAAGTAGCGGCATTGAGGGGAGAGACACGTGCAGGCATTGAGGGGATGAGAGAGCATGTGAGGTCGATGGTGGGGGGAGAACAGGGGTGGTGGGAGAGGCCGTGAAGGCATTGAGGGGAGAGAGCAGTGCGCTGTGAGGGCATGAGACAGTGAGGTAGAGTGGACATGCTTGATGGCAAATTGAGGGCGAGAGGCAGTGAGGCATGTAGGAGGAGCAGAGAGGCAGAGTGACGGCATTGAGGGGGGATGAGCACAGTGAGGCATTGAGGGGAGGAGGCAGTGGGGATTGAGGGGGAGAGGGCAGTGAGGCTTGAGGGGGAGAGGCAGTGAGGCATTGAGGGGAGAGAGCAGTGATGGCATTGAAGGGGAGAGTCGGCAAGTGCGAGGCATTGAGGGAGGGAGTGAGGCATGGGAGGAGCAGTGAGCTGGGGGAGATGCCCGATGCAGCATTGAGGGGGGCGTCGGATTATGAGGGGCGCGGGCCGTGCAGTTGGGGACCCGAGCGCCTGCGGGCGCATTGACTGAAGCGAGCGGGAGAGGAGGGAAGACGTGAGCATGGGTGTGAGGACTTTGTTGGGGCTAGCGGAAGGGTATACGGTACCACCGACGTGCCATATTGGAGGGGAGATGACAGTTGCGCAGTTGGCCGGGGGACGACATACATGAAGGGCAGATGCATTGATGAGGGAAGACCGCAGGAGGACGTTGAAGAGACGCGAGCTAGGCATCTGCAGGGAGTAGGCGCACATGCAGTAGGGGATGATGTCCGCAATGTGGGGGGAGATGTAGAGGGGGGGCAGTATGAGAGGCACAGCAGGGGGGATGCCAGGGATGATAGAAATAGCTGAGGGACGGGACTGGCAGGAGGTGGTCATGGCAGGCATGGGAGGCAGGCTGGCTAGGCATAGGCTGGCAGCAAGACTGAGCAGGCAAGCCTGACAGCAGATGGTTCTGCAGGCTGGCAGAATGTTCCTGAAGCTGGGACAGAAAACATCCAGAGGATGTTTCCAGACGTCTTAATAATCAGTTAGGAAAAATTAAGGATTTTATAAAGCGGAACAGGAATTCACTTATTGGTGCAGTACAACAAAAGAATACGGTCGCATTTACGCTATAGAACCACGTCGATTTTTTTCCCACAGTATTTCATACATTTTTCGGAAACATTCTCTTTTTACATTTAGTTTATTTGATGTTCCCTTCTATTTCTCGGTATGAACTTACATCGTTAACCGACGGGTACTCGTCCCCAAGGGGTCGGAAACCAAGGTGGTTTTTGCCTACTGTATCACATTGTGTAATGATACAGGTCTATAATTTAAGGGGGTCTCCCTGCTTCCACTTTTGTAGATTAGAACAATATGTTATCCTGTTTTGACACATCAGCACAACTCCTGTAATAAACAGGGATGCCCTGAAAAATACAGTTGAAGTTGAAAATGCTGTAGCTCAGGCTGCACAATTCTCTCAGAACCCACATGGTGAAACCCATCTGGACCAACTGCTTTGTTTTTATTTGGTCCTTGACATTTTTCACTATGTCGTCTCTAGAAACCATCTATGTTGGCTCATGTTGTTCTCTGGACATTCTTATTGTGTATGGTACCTGAAGAGATTTCATTGTTGTACAATCACACTTTGCGAACTTTTCGTTAATGTTTCCACCATTTCCTTTTCATTTATTCCGTGACATCTACTATTCTGTTTCCACACCTACTGCAACTGGTGTGTGTGGTTGTGATGTAGTGTGTGTGTGTGTGTGTGTGGTGTCGAGTGACTGTGTGTGTGTGCTGGTAGTGTGTATGGGCGACGTGTGCGGGGTAGTGGTGCCGGGCTGCTTGACTTTTCTGGGTTTGGCTTACACCCCTCCAGTGTATATCACACACTGTTTCTTCTGGGACCAGTTCTCCTATAAACAAGAGTAAGGCCTCGTTGGAAAGCTCCTCCAGATTGCTTTATCATGCAATTTCATGTAGTTGTTTGTAAGACAAAGTATTTGTAAAATTGTTGGTAAGGCAAATTATTGTAAATTGTTGAAGACAAATATGTTCAAAATATTTTCCAAGAAAGTTTCACATACAAAGTTTTACGTCCACGTTTGGCCACCAACATGCGATGTCTTCAACTACATTGCTAGGACCAAAAGGAATATGTGCATAAAGAGGAGAGGTGTTTTATCAGCTATTTACAGTATGAAAAAGAGAAAACAGGAAAGGGTTAGTATTGTGGAGAACAGGTTATCTGGTTTCCCATGACAATGACGCGGAAAAAACCTAGTCTTTTATAGAGAAAAGGCGAGTGTGAAGGGGAGGTGGCGGTTGCTGTCGATGGGATTGTAGCCACAAAGAAAAGAAAATATCACACAGGGGGAAAATTGTCCATATACTTGTTACTAACTTTTAATTTATTCCAATGTAACCCCTTGCATGTGTGCACCGGTCTTTTGGCAACAATTCGAACGTGCAATTTAAGGTCATATTTTTTGTTTTATAAATATTCAGGTGAAGTTAATGTCAAAATGTTTTCCAAACTCAACCATTTTCATTTAAAACAGTGAATGAAAAATTAAAAACATTAAAATATAGTTTAAACCCCTTAACTGCGTGTGCCTCCCCAAATATGACCACCCCGTGGTGCGCTGGAAATAAATTCTCTGGAAAAAATTTGTTTTTCTTTTAAGTGTCAAAAACCCTTCCCTCAGTAGGGCTATGTA
>WNGS01162647.1:5712833-5738321 GCA_020271785.1 Procambarus virginalis
ACATAGCCACACTAGGCAGACTCCACCAGGCAAATGAAAATAAAACAAAAGAAAAAAACCCGCTAAAAATACACCGTCTCCAGAGGCACAAGGAACCGTAGGTGGCAGGTCGCGCAACACCTTGATGCCCTAACCAGCACAATACCAGTCCCTACCAGGGCCAAACAAGGGCCCCAAGGGCGAGGCAAATGCAGAGCAGCAATAATAACCTCTACGGGAATGGTTCCCGAACGCCCCAGGGAAGATAACCCTGTCACGCAGGGGCAGTACTCACAGGCGCTTAGGGAAGGAAGCCCCTAAGCGCATGCAGCCCTGGTACTGATGAACACCTGGCCACCGCACAATACAACACACAGCAGTGAATGCCACACAAGGCAAACACTGCCTAGGAAACTGAGGCCAGAGAAGCGTCCATCCCGGTTGACATTAGCTACGAACTGATGTTAGGCGGCCAGTGCGGTGAAGTCCGGGGCTCCCCCCCCCCCCCTCAGCCCTCCCGTCGGGGCAGGGAGGGCTGCGCAGATGATCGGCGCGGCAGTAAAGTGTGATGTTTGCTTGTTTCCTTGGGATTGTAGGGAGTTTCTAACTCTCTGTTCGGTTTTGTTTTAGATTTTACCATGTGGGGTTTGTTTTGTTATGCCTACTTTCTGGGTGCCTAACCCCGTAAATGGCAGATAAGGAAAACCCCAACCACAAGGGGGTTTTGCAGGGCCATTGCTCCCTGAAACCTCTCTGAAGGGGCCAGGTTCTGGCGCTGGTCCCTGGTAGGTCTGAACTCCTTAGCTAATGTCCCGGTCTAATATAACATACATTACCCCAATAAGCTCCAGGGAGCCTCTGGGCTCCCCACAGAAAAAGTGCTTAAAAATTCTCATACTTGCATCAATTGATGACTTCACTATAGCTGTTGCAGTTTTAAGAATAATACAGTATTACAAACACTTCACCCAAATCAACTACACTCAAACCATCAATATTACACCCAAACCATCAATATTACACCCAAACCATCAATATTACACCAACCATCAATATTACACCCAAACCATCAATATTACACCCAACCATCAATATTACACCCAAACCATCAATATTACACCCAAACCATCAATATTACACCCAAACCATCAATATTACACCCAAACCATCAATATTACACCCAAACCATCAATATTACACCCAAACCATCAATATTACACCCAAACCATCAATATTACACCCAAATTAACATTACCAACAATGTAGAGTTAAAACCATAAAAAAGAAGACTTCAGTAGCCAACACTTTTTTTTATATGACAGAGTACTGGGAAGATGGGACACCACGAGCCTCTCATCCCATAACTGCACTTAAATAATTACTTCATTTTACAGAACGGTATCACTAAGCCTGCTTTCAGAGCAGAGGTTCAATGTAAATAGGACCACAATTAAATACAGTCCTGTAATGAAGAATGAAGCAAGGCATTTTACACTTTTTACTAAGACAACAAATTTGAATGCTTTGAAAGAAGCCATTAACCCTTTTGATATGGCATTTATTTTGGGGCTTCCTCTTAGTGCATGACTTTTTTTATATATATAAATCCACTTCTTTTGAGCTTGCCCCCGAGATCTGTGAATAACAAGTCGTTCACTGTATACAGTACAATATGTAGAAAATATTTAACCTCCGAAGACCACTAACACACAGGAAAATTCTTATGTAAAGTCTTCCATTAATTTGGCATTTCAAAAGTCTACAGTGTTCTCAGGCCCTTTTTCTTACTCCCCTTCCCTTACCAACACTACACCTATAATTTACCACCTGTCGGACAATCTCTAGTAACTCCTGTCCTGACAATGGCAGTTCCGTCCCATGTCACTGCCCATATTCGTCCTGAACGCCCAATCGACACTGATGTCACGTCCTGGTCCGGTGGTGTTGGAATATGCCCCCAGCCACATCCTTCAGGGCATGTGCCATCCACTCCCTCACGAACCATAATCTATTTAAACATTATTACTTATTACATAAATAATAAACTAAAGAAAAATATTTCTTTTATTTTTAAAATCTCTAAACTTTTGTTTTGTGATACTTACACATACAAGACTATACAAACTACAAGGGGAATAGTCAGAAATGCTTATATACACACACACACACTTAAATGGAGAGGGGATAATGTTTTTATATACAGTACTCACTCTTCCGAGAGCTGTCACACCCCAAACCATGAGCTTGTCTGGATCATCGCCAGACACCTCGCCACCACCCACACCAATGTCAATAAATGGTTCCTAAGATGATAATAAGAAGAGCCCCAAATTAGTTATCAGCTTGTGGATCAAATGTGTATTAAAGGAAATATATGTACAGTAGAAATTTTGAGTAAAAAAAAAAATCAAGGGTTGAATCTAATACAACAACTTTTCTTGTGGGGCCCCATAGTAGCTAACCAAGCTTAGCTCAGTGGTACAACAGAGCTCAAGCCCAACACACCAAACCTCCGAGACCCATCTGTCACCTATCAGGAGCCAGGACCAAAATTTGACTCCACAGTCTACAAAACGAAAGGAGCAGATCTTCTCTCCTAGGTAAACCAGGCAAATAATTGGTGCTAGAGAGAATTTACCCAACAGCAACTATCGTTTGCCTTATCCAGGTAACTAAGTCTCTCTCCCAGTCTGCCCTGTCACTCTGGAACCTCCTATATAAAACCCCCATAACCCCATAGGTTCCAAGGAAGGAATAAGAGCGAGGAATATGGACTTACTGGAAATCTACCAGAAAAATCTATTCACAATAAAAAATTCGCAAATTATGGGATAGTTCCCTCAGTTCCCAAACTTATTCACAATGTGGCCTTGAGAGGGGTGGCCCCATTCTTCCACCTCACCAGGTGGTAAGCAACAAAACCCCAATCTCAAAGGAGCACATAAAACATTGCCCTGCTCTAGCCACGGGTTAGAGCCAACAATGGTCCCAGGTCAGAGATTAAAGAAGCCAAAGCCAAACAGTATAAGATGATAGTGTAAGCAGCAACCATAAAATCTTAGAAAAGTATGGAGAAGACAATACAAACAAAAATTTACACAAAGTACAAATGCTTATGAGAGGAATAAGTGGAAGACATACTAAGCCACCACACATCCATAAAGAAAGACATCAATGTAGCATCAAGGTACACGCCACCCGAGTCTGACACAGGAAACGGGACACTAAGCCAACCAAAAAACAAAAAACAAATAAAAGCCTCAGAGGAGAGAAGCAAACCATTGAAGCAGAGCACACTGTTGAACCTTGAGGGAAGGCAAAGCCTTGGGTAGGAACAATGGGCAAGAAGGGCTGGGAACTGGGGCAGAACTGTCACATGGGAGTTAGTAGAACACAGCCCTAAAAATACTCCAACTCGGTCGTCAACAACAGCAAAAAAAAGCAGCTGAACTTGAAAACGAGAGAGATATGAAACTATAACCTCAAGGGCAAGTGAAATATACATTCAATGAATGCTGTGTGCTCTAAAAATGATGCTTCAAACTGGAAATGGACATTTGGTGGTGCAGCAAGAGAACATGGGCAGATAGATACATGCCTGGTTGACCAATACCCCAGAGCTCCTGCCTCAACAAGGAATCAGAGAAATGTGGGTATCAGAGTGGCTCAAAGCCAGAATGGAAGCCACTGACCAGAGTCGAAACACCTGACAAAGCAGCCAATCACACTCACTGCTGTCAAAACCCACAAAATCCCTCGCCTCCAAGGAGAGAAAAGGGTAATGAACAAGAGAGATTGATCCACACTAGCAGTTTCACCAACCTGAGAAAAGCATCTGTGGCTGTAAAAGCATAGGACAAGGCAAGCCTAGAAAAAGAACCAAGACCCACTCAGAACAGATTGAAGAGACACCTTGCACTGTACAAGAACAGAGAATCTTCTCCAAACAGTGCAAGACCTGCAATCTATCGACCTAACATCTAGGCAACTGGAGTACTTGATGTGGAAATACCAAACCCTGCTACACACAGCAATGCACAATCAGACAAGGCACTGTAGCAGCAACGAAAGAATAACCCCTCGGGAAAGACCTGAAAACTGGTGCAGCCTGCCACTAATCGAGCACTTCCCAATGATAGCAAACCTACCTGCCAGAATGAATCTGGGACCTCACACAGCAGCCAGGAAGCAGAAGAGTGCCATATGTATATGATGATGAATCCAATTCAGACATATGGTTAGTTGTGCAGTAGGTACCGAAGCAAGTCCCACCAAGCAACACTTATAAGATAGGCGAGACAACAAACATGTTTGGGGAAAGGGGTCAAACCCAGGCCACAAATAAACACAACAGTAGGAAAGTGGAGGTGGCTGCCAGGTAGTCCCTTGAAGGAAGATAAGAGAACACATTCATATGAACCAAGAAACCTTTAAGGACAGAAACTAAACATCAAAGAGGTTCAATGGCTCTTTCTCCAGCAATCCCAATACCTTGTGACCTTTCCTACCAATGCAGGCAGACCATGTTGGAACCTACATCACCTTTAAAGCATAAAGCCTCAACACAGGGAACAGACAGGGTATTAATCAGAGAAGCCCTGGAAATCCTGGAAACAAACTAAGACCATCTCAAAAGACAACAGAACCAAGCACGGAGAGTTGGCCCCCCTGTCCGCCATCACATCCCCAGAGTGGGCAGCCTGACCACTTCTGCCAGCTCCACAGCAGGTAGAGCCAACAACCCAACCTTATGTTAAGCTCAGCAAAACTGTAGCTATTCCCAGACATATTCACCAAATATAATGTGATGTTCAACTGACTTAGCAATGGTATATGGGTAGAGCACAGAGACATGTGCAAACTGAATATAAACTTTTGTGAAATGCACAGAAAGCATTCACCACACACACAGTAGGGCGGAAGAAGAAGTAATGAACAATTGTAAATGTTGACGACAAAGGGGTGGTACCAGCTGGCCCACAGCTTGAAACAGCCAAGCAGCCCAAACCAACAATGGAAAATGAGAAGTGAATCGAGGATAGCTGAAGCAAAAACAACAAAGGACGCCAGCACATACGAGGCCCAAGTGCTGTAGACCAGACATTCAAAAACTTCCACAGAAAAACAGTTGGGCATCAGCATCCACACCACCCACTATGGGCAGGGACACAAAAAACCTAACCCAAAAAGTGGCCATAGCCAAAGAGGCAACAAAACCAGAAACCAATGGAACACACCAGAGAGCAATAATTACCCTTGGACCATGCAGGCTGCACAATGGAGACAGTAAGAATGGCCATCAGTGCCAAAGAACTCTGAAGCACATCTTAGAAAACTGCAAACAGTAGTGGCAGGTAGACTTCAATGGAAAATTCATAACCGCATAGCCCGAACACACTTACCAGATATAAACACAATAGAAACCAAGGACTACAGCACCTCGAACCATCCCAGATACTCCAGTTAAATAAGAAGCATTTTGGCAAAGTAATCATAGACCCCTCAAACATTCAGGGAGGTTGGAGTATAAGCATCCTAGGGTCTCAAAACAAACACACACTACCCAAACACATCCTCGGCTAAAGTGCAAGACCCTTAATGCCCACAGGAGCAGTGCCCACACAACAAGCAGCTCTTCAATGTGAACAGGCACACTTTCCATTAACAGGGCCCTACAGCGAAGAATAAATTACACGCACAGTCCAAACCGAAGTTACTCTAAGAGAAGTCGGCTCATAGAGAAGGAAGCCCACCCAATACCTTAAACCACGTTGACCAAACCACACACTAGAAAGTGACGAGACGATGACGTTTCGGTCCGTCCTGGACCATTATCAAGTCGATCTGCCATTATTGTGATGAGAGGAAGGAGGCAATGGCAATAAATAGGCAAGAGAGAGGTGAGGAGAATGAAATTTTAGAGGAAGAAAAAGCAAGGCAACAGGAATGGAAGGTATCACGTCTCTTCACTTTCTAGTGTGGTTTGGTCAACATTTTTCAGCCTCGTTATTGATTCCTCATTTGCATCTTAAAACCGCGTATCTCTGGTGTGGTGTAAGGAAAAGCAAACGGACACAAAGAAAAAAAACCTGGCCATGGTCAGAACGAAATGGAATGTCAGGGCACATGCAGGGTGTGGCATAAACAAATGTATTCCTGACAAAATATTGTTAAAAGAAGTCAAAACCACTTAGATGAGAGAAGCCAATAATGGTCCAGCATAGACTACAAGTATTGGACAGGATACACCTGGCAAAAGAGTGAAAGGGCAAGCTTGGTCGAGAGACCTTAGATATGACTAGCTGACATATGGTAGGGGATTTGCCTCGTTTCCTAAGTGGGGGGTTCCTAATTTCCTTCTAGTAGTCCTTTGTTTTGATGCACCTATGCGCTCTTTGAGTTTTCCCGGGTTCATGGTTAATCTCTGATTCCCCCATGCTTCCTTTGCCATGTGGAGTGAGCCAAATTCTGGTCCTGCCTCCTAAAGGTAAAGAACAGTCTCTCAAAGAGACCTGATGCATTGGACTAGAGCTTACTGGAACTAGAGCTAAGCTTAGGGTGCTAGTAATGGGTCCCGCCCAGAAAATGTAACTTTGAATGTGAGAAAATACAAAGGAATAAAATTAAATGCTTTGAAATGGAAAATATGTACTGTAATGTTTTTTATGAAATTACAGTACTGTAAATGGAATCAAAAAAGTATATCCAATACTTAGATCCACTGAAACCTCTTTCTTTTTTTTTTTTTTTTAACCAAGAAAACCTGATGTAAACATTGTATGGAATATATTACTTTGATGTCCAAAACCATGGATGAAATGCCTGACCTGAGTTGGATCTTGGTGGATAGGTGGCACGGCAGACCAGGTGTCAAGTGCCACGTAGCGGCGATAACGAATCCACTTCCGCCGCCGTACACACGAATTCCACCTCTTCTCCGTGGTGTATGTCCTTGGGAAATCTATTGCATATGTCCATCCCTGTCAACAGTGACCATTACTATAATAAAAATGACCATATAACAGCCTTCACATGCAGACAATGAGTCATAATAACGTGGCTGAAGATATGATGACCAAACCACACACCAGAAGATAAAGAAATGACGACGTTTCGGTCCGTCCTGGACCGAAACGTTTAATAATAATATGATGTTTAAGTGATAGAGACATATACCTGCCTGTTACCAGATTTAACGAGTGTGCTCTCTGCCACTTCTACCACAATTCCACAATACCACTGACGTGCTACTGGACACAGGAAACACCAGTTGGCGACCTTTCAGTTAGTAGTAGAGCCCTTGTCGGGGCGGGCACACGATTGGAAGAGAAAAGATCGTGTTCTCACTCGTCTTCTGGCTATAAAGGCCGGCCGGAGATTGACTGGGAGACTCTCCTGGCGAAAAGTGGCGCCCCAAGGATTGAGTGAAGACCCGTAGGGCTACAGTAAGTAACAGTTATCGCTAATACTACTTGGTGGTGACTGTAGAGAGAGGGAGACATCCCGATATTGGCGACCTTGCCAGTACAATGGGGCCTCGACTTTCGATGCTAATCCGTTCCCAGAGACGGATCGGAAGTAGAAGCGAATTTTCCCATAAGAAATAAAGGGATTTGAATTAATCCGTTCCCCACCCTCCAAAATATTAACATAAAAATACATTTTATACTGAATACAATGTTTTTTTCTAACTACAATACAGTACCAAAGTTACTCTTACCTTTATGGAGGGCTCTTGATAGCGGATGGAAGATGGTGATGGGGGAGGAGGAGAGTTGTTACTGTTTAGAAGGGGAGTCCCCCTTCCATTATCACATCAGGCAGTGATGTTTTCTCTGGGGTACTCTCTCTCCTACGTTTTGCCTGAATACCACTAGGACCTGGTTGTGGTTCAGTGCTTGTTTGTCTCACTACAAATTTGTCAAGAGACATTTGTATTTCCATTCGTTTTAACATTTGTCTGTAACGATGCATCACTTTAGCACCCATAATGTCCTTTTTCTTAGCTAGTATGGTGGATATCGTTGAATGAGATTTGTTGTACTGCCAAGCCAGTTCACCTACCCGCACACCGTCTTCATATTTACGAATGATCTCTTGTTTCTGCACTACGGTCATTCTTACATGGGATCTCATATGTTGAGCCTTACCACTGACTTTGCTGGGACTCATGGCGTATTATATAATAATTACTTTAATGTTCAAAATGCAAAAAATCACCACAAAAGCGGAATTTCTTATAGGCGCGATCGTCACTAAGCGGGTAGCTGTAGTAAACTGAGGCAGGTCGGACCGCGTGACCGGGAACCACGTGCTCGGCCGACCCGAACGTGTACCAACAAATATCGGATGTCGAGTCGCATTTTTGATGAAATTTATATCGTAACTCGAATTTATCGTAAGTAATTACCTAAGTGTAATTACCTAAGTGTAGTTACAGGATGAGAGCTACGCTCGTGGTGTCCCGTCTTCCCAGCACTCTTTGTCATATAACGCTTTGAAACTACTGACGGTCTTGGCCTCCACCACCTTCTCACCTAACTTGTTCCAACCGTCTACCACTCTGTTCGCGAAAGTGAATTTTCTTATATTTCTTCGGCATCTGTGTTTAGCTAGTTTATATCTATGACCTCTTGTTCTTAAAGTTCCAGGTCTCAGGAAATCTTCCCTATCGATTTTATCAATTCCTGTTACTATTTTGTATGTAGTGATCATATCACCTCTTTTTCTTCTGTCTTCTAGTTTTGGCATATTTAATGCCTCTAACCTCTCCTCGTAGCTCTTGCCCTTTAGTTCTGGGACTGAAGTAGGGGCAATCGGATGTCGAGGTGCCACTGTATATATATAGTACGGTTACTTACGCGAATCCCCGACAATAGTCAATGTAGTGAAGATTATGCATATAGTCAGTGTAGTGAAGATTATGCATATAGTCAGTGTGGTGAAGATTATGCATACAGTCAGTGTAGTGAAGATTATGCATATAGTCAGTGTAGTGAAGATTATGCATATAGTCAGTGTAGTGAAGATTATGCATATAGTCAGTGTAGTGAAGATTATGCATATAGTCAGTGTAGTGAAGATTATGCATATAGTCAGTGTAGTGAAGATTATGCATATACATATAGTCAGTGTAGTGAAGATTATGCATATAGTCAGTGTAGTGAAGATTATGCATACAGTCAGTGTGGTGAAGATTATGCATATAGTCAGTGTAGTGAAGATTATAGTCAGTGTGGTGAAGATTATAGTCAGTGTGGTGAAGATTATAGTCAGTGTGGTGAAGATTATAGTCAGTGTAGTGAAGATTAGTCAGTGTGGTCAGTGTAGTGAAGATTATAGTCAGTGTGGTGAAGATTATAGTCAGTGTAGTGAAGATTATAGTCAGTGTGGTGAAGATTATAGTCAGTGTGGTGAAGATTATAGTCAGTGTGGTGAAGATTATAGTCAGTGTAGTGAAGATTATAGTCAGTGTGGTGAAGATTATAGTCAGTGTGGTGAAGATTATAGTCAGTGTGGTGAAGATTATAGTCAGTGTAGTGAAGATTATAGTCAGTGTGAAGATTATAGTCAGTGTAGTGAAGATTATAGTCAGTGTAGTGAAGATTATAGTCAGTGTAGTGAAGATTATAGTCAGTGTGGTGAAGATTATAGTCAGTGTGGTGAAGATTATAGTCAGTGTGGTGAAGATTATAGTCAGTGTGGTGAAGATTATAGTCAGTGTAGTGAAGATTATAGTCAGTGTGGTGAAGATTATAGTCAGTGTAGTGAAGATTATAGTCAGTGTAGTGAAGATTATAGTCAGTGTAGTGAAGATTATAGTCAGTGTGAAGATTATAGTCAGTGTGGTGAAGATTATAGTCAGTGTAGTGAAGATTATAGTCAGTGTGGTGAAGATTATAGTCAGTGTGGTCAGTGAAGATTATAGTCAGTGTAGTGAAGATTATAGCCAGTGTGGTGAAAATTATAGTCAGTGTAGTGAAGATTATAGTCAGTGTGGTCAGTGTAGTGAAGATTATAGTCAGTGTGGTGAAGATTATAGTCAGTGTAGTGAAGATTATAGTCAGTGTAGTGAAGATTATAGTCAGTGTAGTGAAGATTATAGTCAGTGTAGTGAAGATTATAGTCAGTGTAGTGAAGATTATAGTCAGTGTAGTGAAGATTATAGTCAGTGTGGTCAGTGAAGATTATAGTCAGTGTAGTGAAGATTATAGTCAGTGTGGTCAGTGAAGATTATAGTCAGTGTAGTGAAGATTATAGTCAGTGTGGTGAAGATTATAGTCAGTGTGGTGAAGATTATAGTCAGTGTGGTGAAGATTATAGTCAGTGTGGTGAAGATTATAGTCAGTGTAGTGAAGATTATAGTCAGTGTGGTGAAGATTATAGTCAGTGTGGTCAGTGAAGATTATAGTCAGTGTAGTGAAGATTATAGTCAGTGTGGTGAAAATTATAGTCAGTGTAGTGAAGATTATAGTCAGTGTGGTCAGTGTAGTGAAGATTATAGTCAGTGTGGTGAAGATTATAGTCAGTGTGGTGAAGATTATAGTCAGTGTAGTGAAGATTATAGTCAGTGTAGTGAAGATTATAGTCGGTGTAGTGAAGATTATAGTCAGTGTAGTGAAGATTGTGGTCAGTGAAGATTATAGTCAGTGTGGTCAGTGAAGATTATAGTCAGTGTAGTGAAGATTATAGTCAGTGTGGTCAGTGAAGATTATAGTCAGTGTAGTGAAGATTATAGTCAGTGTAGTGAAGATTATAGTCAGTGTAGTGAAGATTATAGTCAGTGTAGTGAAGATTATAGTCAGTGTAGTGAAGATTATAGTCAGTGTAGTGAAGATTATAGTCAGTGTAGTGAAGATTGTAGTCAGTGTAGTGAAGATTATAGTCAGTGTAGTGAAGATTATAGTCAGTGTAGTGAAGATTATAGTCAGTGTAGTGAAGATTATAGTCAGTGTAGTGAAGATTATAGTCAGTGTAGTGAAGATTATGCATAGTCAGTAATTACCTAAGTGTAGTTTCAGGATGAGAGCTACGCTCGTGGTGTCCCGTCTCCCCAGCATTCTTTGTCATACGACACTTTGAAATTACTGACGGTTTTGGCCACCACCTCACCTAATTTGTTCCAACCGTCTAAACACTCTGTTTACGAAAGTGAATTTTCTTATATTTCTCCGTCAGCTTTGTTTCTTTATTTTAAATCTATGACCTCTTGTTCTTGAAGTTCCGAGTCTCAGGAATTCTTCCCTATCAATTTTATCGATTCCTGTTACCATTTTGTACATAGTGATCATATGTACTCTTTTTCTTCTATCTTCTAGTTTTTGCATATTTAATGCCTCTAACCTCTCCTCGTAGATCTTGTCCTTCAGTTCTGGGAGCCACTTAGTGGCATGTCGTTGCAGCTTTTCCAGTTTGTTGATGTGCTTCTTAAGATATGGGCAGCATACAACCGTTGCATATTCCAGCTTCGGTCTAGCATAAGTCGTGAACAATTTCTTTAGTATTCCTCCATCCATGTATTTAAAAGCAATTCTGAAGTTAAAAAGTGTGGCATAGGCTCCTTGCACAATGTTCATAATGTGGTCCTCAGGTGACAGTTTTCTATCTAGAACTCCCCCTAGAACCCTTTCTTTGTCAGAATTCTTTAAAGATTTCTCACATAATTTATAGGTTGTGTGGTGCCTATGCTCTCCTATTCCACATTCCATAACATGGCATATATTCACATTAAATTCCATTTGCCAAGTGTTGCTCCATATGCTTATTTTGTCCAGGTCTTCTTGAAGGACATGACAATTATCTAGGTTATCTCACCTAGGCCTGGTCGACGACCGGGCCGCGGGGACACTAAGCCCCGGAAGCACCTCAAGGTAACCTATTATCTTAGCATCATCAGCAAACATGTTCATATAATTCTGTATTCCAACTAGTAGCTCATTTATGTAGACAATGAACATTACCGGTGCAAGAACAGAACCCTGTGGTACTCCACTCGTGACAATCCTCCAATCCGAAACCTTGCCTCTGATTACAGCCCTCATTTTTCTGTCAGTTAGGAAATTTTTCATGCATGTTAGAAGCTTACCTGTCACCCCTCCAATATGTTCCAGTTTCCAGAACAACCTCTTATGTGGAACTCCATCAAAAGCCTTTTTTAGGTCCAGATAGATGCAGTCAACCCAACCATCTCTTTCCTGTAAAATCTCTGTGACTCGATCATAGAAATTGAATAAGTTCGTTACACAGGATCTTCCAGATCGAAAAACATACTGTCTGTCTGATATTATATATTTTTTTCCAGGTGTTCTACCATTTAGTTTTAATTATTTTTTCCAATATTTTGACTATTACACTTGTCAATGATACCGGTCTATAATTAAGGGGATCTTCCCTGCTGCCACTTTTGTAGATTGAAACTATGTTAGCCTTTTTCCACACATCAGTTACAACTCCTGTAAACAGGGATGCCTGAAAAATCAGTTGAAGTGGAATGCTGAGCTCAGGTGCACATTCTCTCAGAACCCAGGTGAAACTCCATCTGGACCAACTGCTTTGTTCTTATTTAGCTCCTTAAGCATTTTTTCCACTTCGTCTCTAGACACCTCTATGTGCTCTATGTTGTTCTCTGGAATTCTTATTGTGTCTGGTTCCCTAAAGATTTCATTTTGTACAAACACACTTTGGAACTTTTCGTTTAATGTTTCACACATTTCCTTTTCATTTTTTGTGCATCTATTTCCCATTTTCAACCTCTGAATATTATTCTTTACCTGCAATTTATTGTTTATGAATTTACAGAATAGACCTGGTTCTATTTTACATTTGTCTGCAATCCCTTTTTCAAAATTTCTTTCTGCCTCTCTCCTCACTGCCGTGTAGTTGTTTCTCGCATCTTTGTATCGCTGGTATGTTTGGGGGTTTGGCCTCTTCCTGTATTGATTCCATTTTTGTGTCTTTTGGTCTCTGGCCCTCTCGCAATTTCTGTTAAACCACTCCTGTTTCCTAGTTCTGCATCTCTGTTTTGGTATAAATTTGTTTGTGCCTTTATCATATATTTCACAAAACTTGACATACATCTCATTTACTTCCTTGCCTAGCAACAAGTCTGTCCAATTATACTCACTAAAAAAATTTCTAAGGTCGCCATATTGTCTCTCCTGAAGTCAGGTTTTTCAACTGCTTCAACCTCCTTATTTTCTTCCAGATTATAATGCAGTGCATACTTTACATATAGTAATTACCTAAGAGTAGTTACAGGATGATAGCTACACTCGTAGTGTAGTGTAGTGAAGATTATGCATAGTCAGTGCAGTGAAGACCAAGTATAGTCAGTCATGGTCACTATGCTTGGTCTTCACTACACTGACTATACTTTGTCTTCACTACACTGACTACAACCCTGCCTTCCTTGTTTGGAAGGTCCTTGTTATCCAACCTGTAATTTTTCTTGCAGTCGTGACAGCTACTTTATGGTGTTCTGTAAAGGTAAGGTCTTCTGACATGATTACTCCTAGATCCTTTACATTGCTTTTTTCCTTCTATAGTGGGATTTGATTCCGTTTTATGTATGGTTTCCGTTTATACATTTTAATTTTTTTCCATGGTGCAGGAGTTGGAACTTATTAACAGGCTCGAATGCTTCTGCCGCCGATCCAGAAGGGGCAGTCCCCGAAGCCACCCGAGTCTCACCACCGAGAAAACCCTGCCCTGACTCTGAAACTCTCAGACAATTGGAAGCCGGGAGAAGGGAGGGGGATGAGCAGGATGAACCACAGCAGGGAAAGGACAAATGGGCCGCAGATGAAACCAGAGTCGAGGCGATTAGCACCCTTAAGTCCGGGTCCCCATAACCAAAGCGAGGCAGCAGCAGGGCATCCAGAAAAGCAACCAACCTTGTGTGTTGCAGCAACCTAAACTGTGCAGGCTACACTGAAGCTGCCTGTACCCAAATATCAATATCAGTGGACTGGGTGAATTAGAGTACGAGCAAGGAACACCACTCGCAGGACTGGGTAAAAGGTGTCAGTGACCCAACAGGCAGCATGGCGAAGACAGAGACGTTGAGTGTCACCCTGAGTCAAGGAAACGGAGCATCCTTCCAACTTGCACAAAGCGAGGTGGGCTCAGATGTCTCCTCTATCAGACCAATAAGTCCCAGTGGGGGTTCCCAAGGCCCTTAGGCAAACTGCTAAGGGAAACCCAGGCAAGGTACTGCTAACTGGTTATCCCAGAGCTACCAAGCAAACAAACCAAGCAAACAAACTAAAAGCTGGACCTCGGCGACATGTGCAAGCACGAGGACCTAGCGAAAGGCCACCAAAATCATACAAGTGGTCCGACAGCCACACCTGGCAGACAGACCCCCACCAGGCAAAACAGAAGAAAAACAAAAAACAAAAGCACAATGTCTCCAAGAGAATAGAACCGGTCGCTATGCATATATCAGACAGCTGCACAGTACCTTGCACCCCAGCCAGCAACGATACTACTTCCTAGCCAAGATCAAACATCCCAGCTGAACCCCAAGGGTGGGCAATCACCAAGCAGCAACAGAACCACGCGGAGGTAGTCTGCCGAACGGCTCATGGAAGATAACCTTAAACCGCAAGGGCAGTACTTACAGGTCACCTAGGGAAGGTGGCCCCTAGGAGTATGCTGCCCCAGTAATCTTGTGTTACTCCTTGCTTGCACACCACCAACCCAGAGTAACAACACAGCTATAGACAGCACTGCTTAAAGGCATGGAGCCAGAGTCGATCAACCGCCACCAACACAACAGCCTGTGAACTGGGATTGGGTAGATTGGACCCCCCCTTCCCCCCTCCAGTGAGGGGGGAGTTGCGCAAACAGCAGCACGGCAGCTGTGGTGACGTCATGCTTGTTTGCTTGTTTTCGATTGGGGAGTTCTGCTTACTAGTTCGGCTTTGGAGAAATTTTTAACCATCTGTAGTTTGTTTTGGAATCCCTACCTTTCTGGGTGCCTGACCTGATAGATGGCAGACAGACTGCTTCCAATTACATTGGGGTATCTATAGACCATTGCTCCTCGTTCCTCTCTGAGGGGGGCCAGGTTCTGGCGCTGGTCCCTGGTAGGCCTAGAACTCCATCGACTGACTGTTGCCATGGTCTAAAACACACATCAGCTCTGTATCGCTCTGGGGAGCCGAGGGGGCTCCCCACAGAAAAAATTGATTTTTTCGTTATTTTTTCTGCAGACCACAGAGTTGGTATATTTAACACTGTGTCCTGACGATGCATTATGTAGCCTAAAACCAAAACACGCAAAGTGGGTGATGACGCAAACGTTGTCATGCAATAAATTTTGCTTAGTCTTATTATTAAGTATAAACATTGTGAGTGAAAGAGTCTAACATTGGGAATGCTCGTCCTACCTTCCGGTGCAATTTGGGTGTCCCACCAGGCATGCCAAAGTTGTCATAATAGGTTTATTTATTATGCTTACGCTGTTTACGCTGTAAACACACCAGGCATGCCAGTGTTAATAAGTGCACAGTGCAGGGGTTAAGCCTGTGCTGACTCAGGAATAAACAGAAATTAGTATCGAAAGGAAAGGGATCAGTCCAGATCAAGCAAATTTCAGCAGACATGTAGAAAACTATACTCATTTTCTGTTAAGAAACTGGTTTATAGTATGGGGGTTAAAACTGTTGTTCCCAGCTTATAAATAACATTTTGTTTAACAGTGACTAACTCGAGACATTCAAGTTTTCCTCGAAAATACCTTCCCTCACTTCCAATGTTCAAAGCTCACTTAGTCGCACTTCTGAAATGTAATTGCAACACGTTGCTGCATTGCTAAGGAATACACACAGTGTTTTTGCACTACACATAAATGAAGTAATTATCAAAACAAAACTTGTAAATGAAATGGATAGAATAATTTAAAGCAAGAAAACAGAGGAAGAGCAATGCTGCAAAATAAACAAAAATCATAAATCATAACAGCTATACCTCTTTATCTAAGGCTTGCCCATTGTGAGTGTAGTGAATGTGCCATTGAGACTCCCAAGACCATGCAAGAGTTGGAAGAGTGATTTTGTCCATGGGCCGCGGTGTGAGGCCATCAGCGGTCGAGAAGCTGGCTCGGTCTGACGGCAGCAGTACACTGGTGAAGCCTTCCAGTGGGTTCCATCTCTGTAAACACACCATCCATTAGGAAAGTACCTTTAGCTCCCCTCTAAGAAATTGCCTACTAATTGTATTCCAGTCCTGCTTAGCACAGTCAGCTCACAATTGATTGAATAAGTATTCAATCTCAAGGTCTGGACATCACACCATCACACACACACACACACACCAAATGCAGGTTCTGGGGTCTGTGCATAGTTTGAAGAACAATTTCAATACAAACAGGAATGACAACATCAACCGGTTGGGCGTGTTAAGGTTTACCCATGCATACTAATACAGTACAGGCTAACCCTGCCCCTATCTATCTCCTGGTATTGGTCCCCACTCAATTTTCAGAAAACTGTAGTTAATCATCTAGATATATTTACAATTTAAAATAAAATTGAAATCA
Organism: Procambarus virginalis; assembly: GCA_020271785.1. NCBI lineage: Eukaryota > Metazoa > Arthropoda > Malacostraca > Decapoda > Cambaridae > Procambarus > Procambarus virginalis. The sequence continues at coordinate 5,729,356 of WNGS01162647.1, forward strand.
TAGATAAAAGAGGGCTTTGGTTATATTTAAAAAAAAAAAAATTACCGGTAATTGTTTAAATTTTAATATAGATGGCTGTCATAATAAAATATATAGTATAAATAGAAGGCTAACTTAATATACAGTAACTGCTCTGAAAATACTATATCCCTATAACACACTAAGGATTGGTTCCTTTCTACCCGTCCCTTCCCTTTCCTTCCTCTGTCCCCTCCATTTCCTTCTTTCTCTTTCCCTCCAATCCTCTCCTCTCTTTACCTCTCACAATGACTTTTCTCAAAGAGTGTGAGGATAAGAGATAAGATAACACACTCAAAGAGTGTGTTACGATAACTTAATGTGCAGTTTATCAACTAATTGAAACTCATGATATCCAAAGTACACATCAGAAGCAGACAGTCACAATAACGTGGCTGAAGACATGATGACCAAACCACAACTCGGAAGATGGAGAAGTGATGACGTTTCGGTCCATCATGTGATCACACGACTTGATAATGGTCCGGGACGAACCGAAATGTCATTGTTTTTCCATCTTTTGATGTGTGGTTTTGGCCATCATATCTTCAGCCACATTGTCACTCACTGTTTGCATAATTGAAACTCAGTTTGGAACTACAACAAAAATATTTACTGTACCTGGTTCTCATAGGATTCCTCACACACTCGTATGGGCACAGAGGATCCATATACAAACACGTACACCTGATGGTCTCCCCCTAGTGCCCATAACACTGTCTCATGTGCAGACACTCTCTTGAACTCCACCCCAAGGTAGGGAAGTTCACGCCACCATGACTGATCAGTCGAAAGGCTAAACACTCTGCCACAGTTGTTGGCAGCAAAAACTTGTGAGGATGGCATCCTGCTTATGCTTGGCCACCTCACTCCTCAGTATCTGCAACACAATTCAATCGCGTAATGAGACAAAATGGTCAGCTACATAAACGATTGAAGACCAGAGTGAAGACCAACACTACACTACTGTAGTGGATAAAAAAAACAGATGCCTTTTCACTCATAGGATTATAAACCCATGGATCTGCCTAAAGCTGTAAATGTTAAAACACTACTGCAATTCAAAATCTAGCTGAATAAAATCTGGAACATCCTGTACTGTACCTGAGGTGTACTTGCTTCCACTCCTATCCTCATAACCTAGCATTTGTCAAGGTTAACGTCTAGTACCCATTTCTCGGACCATTTCTGGAGATTGTCTAGTTCATCAGCTCAAACATGGATAAGAATTAGCTTACGTCCTCATCTATTATCTTACCAAGAATTATCTATTAATTAACACTTTGGCGCACCTTTGACCTTTGGCGCACCTTTGGCGCACTGAGAAATATTTTCTCTTGGCTTCTTTATCCCTTTCAGCTTTTTTGCATTGGCTAGCTATAAAGTTCATCATGCCTTGAGTTGTTTCGTCTTTTAGTTCCATTTTGCACGATATTCACTAAAAATTTTCTTACCTTCTGGTACTTGTCTTTATAGAAAGCTAAGTTCCCACTCCCCTCTTCCCTTCCTCTTGTCACAGCTTTCATTACAACTACAGTACATAATTAAAAACTAATACACAATGGTCACTTGCCCCCCATAGGCATTTTATGCTCAATGTTTTCATTGTCCATTTCGCTGTGTGAGAAGACAAAAATTTGCAGGCTGGTCTCCTCCTTGTCTTCATGTTTCCTCCCAAGCATATTGTGTTAAAAGATTTCTCTGTGACTTCTACCAGTTTTGCTCTTCATGTTTCTTCTTTCCCTCTTGGAATAGGAAATTCCCAAACTGACTGGAAATCCATTAATTCCCAGTCAGATTACCCATGATTGAAATCTCCCATACTAGTAGATTTCCTCTCAATCTAAGGAAATATTCAGCTACACTTAGATATTTATATTTATGCAAGCTCTGTCTGCATTCTCATATTCTTGTCTAGGTCTCTAAGATCCTCTGGGAGAGTGTAAATTACAGCCACAACCACTTTTTTCTTTCTGCTGAAATGGTACCTGCAACATAATCTGGATTATTGGTATCCTCCTCTACAGTGATCCCTTCAAAACCTGCTGTTTCTCTTGACCAGCAGTGCTGCTACTACCATTCCCCCTCCCCCCATCTGCTTGCTTTCTCTCCTTGCTATCTGGTATTGTCTAGAGAATATTGCATTATTGTAGGTGTGTACCGAGCCATAAGAGTCAAGTGCACAATGAGGAATGATGGTCTGGTATGCAATAAGAATGATGGTAATGTAATTACGTAATTGTAGTTACAGGATGAGAGCTATGCTTGTAGTGTCCCGTCTTCCCAGCACTCATCATAACGCTTTAAAACTACATACAGTACTGTACTGACGGTTTTGGCCTCCACCATCTTCTCACTTGTTTCAACGTCTATCACTGTTTGCAAAAGTGAATTTTCTTATATTTCTTCGGCAGCTTTGTTTAGTTAGCTTAAATCTATGACCTTGTTTTTTGAAGTTCCAGGACTTTGAAATTCTTCCCTATCAATTTTGTCTATTCTCGTTACTATTTTGTATGTACAGTAGTGATCATATCACCTCTTTCTTGTCTTCTAGATTTGGCATATTTAACATTTCTAACCTCTCCTTATAGCTCTTGTCTTTCAGTTCAAGGAGCCATTTAGTTGCATGTCTTTGCCCTTTTCCAGTTTGTTGATGTGCTTCTTAGGATATGGGCACCATACAATCACTGCAAATTGCGAGTTTGGTCTCACAAAGGTCGTGAACAATTTCTTTAGTAATTACCCAAGTGTAGTTACAGGATGAGAGCTATGCTCGTGGTGTTCCGTGTTCCCAGCACTCTTTGTCATATAACACTTTGAAATTACTGGCGGTTTTGGCCTCCACCACATTCTCACCAAACTTGTTCCAACCGTCTACCACTCTGTTTACAAACGTGAATTTTCTTATATTTCTCCAGCAGCTTTGTTTTGTTAGTTTAAATCTATGACCTCTTGTTCTTGAAGTTCCAGGTCTCAGGAATTCTTCCCTGTCAATTTTATTGATTCCTTTTACTATTTTGTACGTAGTGATCATATCGCCTCTTTTTCTTCTATCTGCTAGTTTTTGCATATTTAATGCTTCTAACCTCTCCTCGTAGCTCTTGCCCTTCAGTTCTGGGAGTCACTTAGTGGCATGTCTCCGCACTTTTTCCAGTTTGTTGATGTGCTTCTTAAGATATGGGCACCACACAACCGCTGCATATTCCAGCTTTGGTCTAACAAAAGTCGTGAAAAATTTCTTTAGTATTTCACCATCCATGTATTTAAAAGCAATTCTGAAGTTAGAAAGTGTAGCATAGGCTCCTCGCACAATGTTCTTAATGTGGTTCTCAGGTGACAGTTTTCTATCTAGAACCACCCCTAGATCCCTTTCTTTGTCAGAATTCTTTAAAGATTTCTCATATAATTTATAGGTCGTGTGGGGTCTATGTTCTCCTATTCTACATCTCATAACATGGCATTTATTCACATTAAATTCCATTTGCCAAGTGCTTCTCCATATACTTACTTTGTCCAGGTTTTCTTGAAGGGCATGACAAGCATCTAGGTTTCTTATCTTCCATATTATCTTAGCATCATTAGCAAACATGTTCATATAATTCTGGATTCAATCTGGTAGATTGTTTATGTAGACAATGAACATTACCGGTGCAAGAACTGAACCCTGTGGTACTCCACTTGTGACATTTCTCCAGTCCGATACATTGCCTCTAATTACAGGTGTGTATTGAGCAATGGTCAGGCACATACTGAACAATGATAGTCAGGTGAGTAATGAGTAATGGTGGTCAGACCGTGCATATTGAGCAATGATGGTCTGGTGCGTATTGAGCAATGTTGGTCAGGTGGGTAATGAGTAATGGTGGTCAGACTGTGCCTACAACTAGTAGTGATGATCACGTGCATATTAAGCAATGGTGCTCAGGTGCATATTGAGCAAAGGTAGTCAACATATTGAGCAAAGGTAGTCAGATGCATAAAGAGTAATAATAGTCAGCCATTATTAGGCAGTCAGCTAGTCAGTTAATTTACCAGGCAATCATCCAGCCAGGCAGTGGCTGTAGCCAACTCAGCCAATCAGTTGGCCTGGCAGCCAGCCAGTTAGCCAGTCAGTCATTCATCCAGCCAGCCAGCCAGCCAGTTTGCAAGCTCCCAGTCAATTGGCTGGTAAGCCAACCAGTTTCCTAGCAAGCCAGCCAGTTAGCCACCCAGTTTACTAGTAGGCCAGCCAGTTTGCCACCCAGTTTACTAGCAAGCCAGCCAGTTAGCCACCCAGTTTACTAGTAGGCCAGCCAGTTAGCCACCCAGTTTACTAGCAAGCCAGGCAGCCAGTTTGCCACCCAGTTTACTAGCAAGCCAGCCAGTTAGCCACCCAGTTTACTAGCAGGCCAGCCAGTTAGCCACCCAGTTTACTAGCAGGCCAGCCAGTTTGCCACCCAGTTTACTAGCAGGCCAGCCAGTTAGCCACCCAGTTTACTAGCAGGCCAGCCAGTTAGCCACCCAGTTTACTAGCAGGCCAGCCAGTTTGCCACCCAGTTTACTAGCAGGCCAGGCAGCCAGTTAGCCACCCAGTTTACTAGCAGGCCAGGCAGCCAGTTAGCCACCCAGTTTACTAGCAGGCCAGGCAGCCAGTTAGCCAGCTAGTTAGCCACCCAGTTTACTAGCAAGCCAGCCAGTTAGCCACCCAGTTTACTAGCAGGCCAGGCAGCCAGTTTACTAGCAGGCCAGGCAGCCAGTTAGCCACACAGTCTGGGGGCCTGGTAGCCTGGTGGATAGCGCACAAGACTCTTAATTCTGTGGCGTGGGTTCGATTCCCGCACCAGGCAGAAACAAATAGGCAAAGTTTCTTTCACCCTGAATATCCCTGTTACCATTAGCAGTAAATAGGTACCTTGGAGTTAGTCAGCTTTCACGGGCTGCTTCTTGGGGTGTGTTGGGTGAAAAAAAAAAAAAAAAATTAGTAGTAGTAGTTAGTAAACAGTTGATTGACAGTTGAGAGGCGGGCCAAAAGAGCAAAGCTCAACTCCCGCAAACACAACTAGGTGAATGCAGTTTACTAGCAGGCCAGGTAGCCATCCAGCCAGCCAGTGTATGCCTGAGTATATCAAAACAGTAGTGGTATGGAACACCACAGTAACCCTGATGCCAATACAAGTCAAGTCGTATTTAATTCCAACCACTTTCACGTGTCTATCCTATTCTTTGTCTTATTAAATTGTTAGCCTTAACCATCTGAGCCGATAATTTGTTTCATTTGGCTACTAACTTTTTGCCAAAGCAATATTTATCTTAACCTTTTATAAGTTGAGAGTTTTACCTCATTTAAGACCATTATTACAATTTCTAACTTGGTTTGACAATTTCAAGACCTTGTTTAAATCACCCATGTAAGTGTCTTACAATTCAATTCTACAAATGGATGAATCTCAAGAAAATGTAAGATAGAATATAAGAAGCAGAAGTCACTGCAATGAGCCTTTTGGTTCAGTTTAGACAGTGCCTATCTAGATAAAACCTCTCTTCTCCATGTATCTATCAAGCCTATTTTTAAAGCTAGTTAAACCATTTATATATATATATATGATGTTGGCTAGTAACCTATCCCATGTGTCCATTACCCTGTAGCCAAACAATACTTCCACATATCCTTATGGAATCTCAATTTCTCTAGGCTTAGTCAGGTTACAGGGTCTGTTCTGACATGATTGCATCAAGACCTTACTCATATTATCCCTGTTGATACTCATCATCTTGAAGGCCTCAATCATGTCTCTCCTCACCCAGAACCACTCCAAGAAATGCAGTCTGAGATTCCCTAACCCTCCCTTCATATGCCAAGTCCCAAATACTAGTGATCAGTCTGGTTACCCTATGTTACTACCGAAAACATGAATTTTGCTACAATTTACCTATTAATAATTATCTGTTAGATTAAGGATCTGTTCGAAACTGTGTGTGTTAGTGGTTTTGCAAGAATGTAAAAACAATATTATGTACTCTCACAAACCCAATGCACCACCTTCTTGTATATACTGTAACCACTCGATTATCTGGAATTCGAACATCCGGAAAATGCCATAATATGGCCAAAATCGTGACCAGATAAAATTATCTCAATATCCAGCCCAAATGGCCATGGGAGCCGGATAAAAGCTGGTTTAGCCAGATCAAAAATCGGAGCTGGTTAATTTGCTGCTGATGTTACACTCTCCGGACAGTCAGGTGGATTAATCATTGAATTGTCCAGATATGAAAGCCATGGGGCGGGCCGTACCGTATTAATCCTGACTGGCTGTGGCTGGCTGATTCGAGGCGCATGGTTGAGGAGGGGGTGGGGTGGGTGGGTGGTGTTGGGAGGGTGGGATGGGAGCATTGAGAGGGACCACCTGGGTACAGGAATTACCATTAATTTTAGAACAATTCATCATAGCCAAAAACAAAAGAAATACTAGTAATTATGTAATAACAAATATATAAGTTTCCTAAACACAATGTGCACAGGCTGAAGTTTCCTTAAAAAATATGTGAGTTTTTACCTCCTAGCGGCGTACGTAATGTGCTATAGCTGCCCCAAGTGGACCCGTCCAACACTGATCGACCCATGTGCTCCTGCCCCTCGTGTTATACCACAGTGTCGCGCTATTAGTTGAATATTTTTTAAATAAGTTTTTTATTTTCATAGTATCTTTGAAGATTTTTGGCCAAGACTATGTCTGGTAGCAGCATGAATCGTTCTGGAGGTGTTAAGAGGAAGAAGGTTGTCCTAATACAGTAATTAAAGACAAGTTACGTGTTATACACCTCAACCAGTGAGGCGTCACAGGCCTCACTGGTTGTAGTAGGTTTTTAATCTTTGAACAGAGGTTTTTAATCTTTGAACGAAGGTTTTTAAAATTTGAACGGAGGTTTTTATTTTTTGAACGGAGGTTTTTATTTCTTTGATCAGAGGGCTTTTAATTTAATCTTTGATCAGAGGGTTTTTAATCTTTGAACAGGTTTTTAATCTTTGAACAGAAGTTTTTAATCTTTGAATAGAGGTTTTTAATCGTTGAACAGAGGTTTTAATGTTTGAACAGAGGTTTTTAATGTTTGAACAGAGGTTTTTAATCTCTGAACAGAGGTTTTTAATCTCTGAACAGAGGTTTTTAATCTCTGAACAGAGGTTTTTAATCTTTGAACAGAGGTTTTTAATCCTCGAACAGAGGTTTTTAATCCTTGAACAGAGGTTCCTAATTCTTGACAGAGGTTTTTAATCCTTGAACAGAGGTTTCTAATTCCTGGGATTGTCCTTGCCATCCTTCTCTATACATGTTCAAGTGAATTTATTCCATTCTAAAGTATGAAGACCAGAGCTGATCAACATTACCTAATAGGGCTCTAACAGGAGCAGGTTATCCAGCAATGATTTTGGGGCTCAACATCCCTGTGGCCCAGTCTCTGACCAGGCCTGGTTGCTGGATTGGTCAACCTGGCTATCGAATGCGGCTGCTCGCAGGCTGACACATGAATGACTGACTTTTCTACACTCTGACTTCACCCCATTGATGCCCAACTCTGCTTCCCATCCTTCAATTGGGCTCTTGTTCAATTGAAGAACCTTCTCCCCTCCCAATGTAATGGGTCTTCATGGGGTATAGTGTCAAAGGCTTAACCATGATCAAAATTGAAAATTGCCATGAATATACTTGCTAAGTATCGTATGATATACTTTGATATTTATATACGATATGGACTTTGTATGCTATATGATATACATAATATTGTACGATATTATGGCTGTATATACACCTGTCTCCTCTTAAAATTACATCTGAATTTGTTCATTTGCCCCTATGGCCAAAAAATGAATACTTAATTTGAAAATGAATAAATGTAAATAATAATTTTTTTTTTTTTTTCCAAAACAATAAGTTAAGGGTCCTCTGGTAGGTTAGGAGGGCAGGAAATTCTCCTATGGTTTAAAAGTCATGAAAAACGTTATTGAAAGTTCCTCTCCTAACCTAACCGAGTAAGCCAGAGGACTCAAACAGAAAACGGGACAGTACATCACTTTCGTGAGCCATTTCATTTAAAATTACTACATCCATTTTTGGCCATAGCACGCATAGGAGTGAAAAGCGACATTTTTAAGAGGACGGGTTGGATATACAGTACTAAGCATTGTTAGTATTGTGAAGGACTACAAGAAGTTAGTGGACAAATGGAAAATATTGGTGGTGGAGAAGAAATGAGTATAAAAAAAGGAATGAAAAAAAATACAGTTATAAAAATTTGGTCAGTTTCAGTACCATTATTCCATAACTTGCAAATGAATCTGTGCATTAGTTAAGAATTAATTAAATCAAGGAAAACATAGTTTGTGCAATGAAAGCCCTGCTAGGAAGTACAAGATAGGAAGAGATCCCAGCTACAGTATTATTTATTTTATATATATAACAGTACAAGAAGGTACATGGGTTTATGAGAGTACATAGCATTGATGTTTTACATTCTTGTGTAGCCACTAACACACATAGCATTTCGGGCAGATAGCTAGATTTCTGCCTAACTTATTTATGAATACAAGATGCAGCACGAAATAAGCATGCAAAATTATATAGTTAAAAGCTGCAAAGAGGAATAAATGTGAAGCATTTGCAGTGTCATGACTAAGGTAAAGTTAGTTTATGAGGTGAAGTAGGAAACTGGATACAGGAGACAGCTGCTATTATAAATTCATATGCAGTAACTTTGTACAAGTAGGGCAGCAAAATAAGCTTTAATGTATCCATGTATACAGGGTCCCATAGATTAGTATCCAAAGAGTCACACTTTATCCAACACACAGTACGCTCATATCACACCACTTTCAAGATGCAGCACTGTATAAAGTCTCTTCGGTTTTACAATATACTGGTAACTCTTTCCTAAATTACATCAATTTTTATTGCAGTAAATGGCAGTTATCA
>WNGS01162647.1:5738421-5749545 GCA_020271785.1 Procambarus virginalis
TTTTAATCTCTGAACAGAGGTTTTTAATCTCTGAACAGAGGTTTTAATCTTTGAACAGAGGTTTTTATCCTCGAACAGAGTTTTTAATCTTGAACAGAGGTTCCTAATTCTTGAACAGAGGTTTTTTAATCCTTGAACAGAGGTTTCTAATTCCTGGGATTGTCCTTGCCATCCTTCTCTATACATGTTCAAGTGAATTTATTCCATTCTAAAGTATGAAGACCAGAGCTGATCAACATTACCTAATAGGGCTCTAACAGGAGCAGGTTATCCAGCAATGATTTTGGGGCTCAACATCCCTGTGGCCCAGTCTCTGACCAGGCCTGGTTGCTGGATTGGTCAACCTGGCTATCGAATGCGGCTGCTCGCAGGCTGACACATGAATGACTGACTTTCTACACTCTGACTTCACCCCATTGATGCCCAACTCTGCTTCCCATCCTTCAATTGGGCTCTTGTTCAATTGAAGAACCTTCTCCCTCCCAATGTAATGGGTCTTCATGGGGTATAGTGTCAAAGGCTTAACCATGATCAAAATTGAAAATTGCCATGAATATACTTGCTAAGTATATCGTATGATATACTTTGATATTTATATACGATATGACTTTGTATGCTATATGATATACATAATATTGTACGATATTATGCGATGTATACAACCTGTCCTCTTACAAATTACATCTGAATTTGTTCATTTGCCACTATGGCCAAAAATGAACATACTTAATTTGAAAATAAATAAAATTTAAAATAATTTTTTTTTTTCCAAAACAATAAGTTAAGGGTCCTCTGGTAGGTTAGGAGGGCAGGAAATTCTCCTATGGTTTAAAAAGTCATGAAAAACGTTAATTGAAAGTTCCTCTCCTAACCTAACCGAGTAAGCCAGAGGACTCAAACAGAAAACGGGACAGTACATCACTTTCGTGAGCCAATTTCATTTAAAATTACTACATCCATTTTTGGCCATAGCACGCATAGGAGTGAAAAGCGACATTTTTAAGAGGACGGGTTGGATATACAGTACTAAGCATTGTTAGTATTTGTGAAGGACTACAAGAAGTTAGTGGACAAATGGAAAATATTGGTGGTGGAGAAGAAATGAGTATAAAAAAAGGAATGAAAAAAATACAGTATATACAAAATTTGGTCAGTTTCAGTACCACCATTCCATAACTTGCAAATGAATCTGTGCATTAGTTAAGAATTAATTAAATCAAGGAAGGAACATAGTTTGTGCAATGAAAGCCCTGCTTAGGAAGTACAAGATAGGAAGAGATCCAGCTACAGTATTTATTTATTTATATATATATACAGTACAAGAAGGTACAATGGGTTTATGAGAGTACATAGCATTGATGTTTTTACATTCTTGTAAAGCCACTAACACACATAGCATTTCGGGCAGATAGCTAGATTTCTGCCTAACCTTATTTATGAATACAAGATGCAGCACGAAATAAGCATGCAAAATTATATAGTTAAAAGCTGCAAAGAGGAATAAAATGTGAAGCATTTGCAGTCTCATGACTAAGGTAAAGTTAGTTTATGAGGTGAAGTAGAAACTTGGATACAGGAGACAGTTGCTATTATAAATTCATATGCAGTAACTTTGTACAAGTAGGGCAGCAAAATAAGCTTTAATGTATCCATGTAGTACAGGGTCCCATAGATTAGTATCCAAAGAGTCACACTTTTATCCAACACACAGTACGCTCATATTCACACCACTTTCAAGATGCCAGCACTGTATAAAGTGCTCTTCGTTTTACAATATACTGGTAACTCTTTCCTAAATTACATCAATTTTTATTGCAGTAAATTGGCAGTTATCACAATAAGCAACCATTACAAATAACTTTGGCCTCACCTAACAAGACCAAACTGTACCGAACCAATTCAAGATATAACCCAACGTAGCCTAACTAATTTAAGAAGTTCAGAAAAAGCTTGGTTAGTGGAAAAAGAGATGGACGTCTGGCTTCACCTTGATGGTGGGTAGACATTAGGCCTTGCACTCATGTGAGGCCCACCAGAATTTATTACGATTTTTGCCCCGTTGATGTACGACTTAAGACACAAGGCACCAGCCCTTTGCAGCCCAGACTCCAGTCCCTCGAGCATTTTTGCCTGTGGTCACATTTAATAGGTCTATACAATCGGGTTGTTTAATATTTGGAAGGGGAGAGGACACGGTGTTTGCCGAAGCTGTAAATGCCAAAACACTACTGAATGGAGGAGAAAAAACAGCTCGATAAAAATCATGGGGGGGGGGGGGGAACCTTTGACAAGCTGCAAGCTTCCTGTCTACATTGAGGCCACTAAATAACGTGGCCCTCAGGTAAATTCAGGTAAATGTCCAAATGATCCCCCACCCCCCCAAACACAAAAAAGTCTAATATGTCCACATAGTACTTGCATTATCAGCCAGTCTAACTGTCAATTGAGAAATTGTCAAGCCAGTCTAACCTAAAAGTCTAATACACCCAGGAAAAGTGTAGGAATACTATGTCTTACCGTTTGTTATGAGCCACATCTGAGGGCAAGAGCTGTGGCCTGCCTCTATAGCCTCGTCTCCTGACGGCAGTCAGATGTTATGAGCCTGCCTCTATAGCCTCGTCTCCTGACGGCAGTCAGATGTTATGAGCCTGCCTCTATAGCCTCGTCTCCTGACGGCAGTCAGACGTTATGAGCCTGCCTCTATAGCCTCGTCTCCTGACAGCAGTCAGCAGGTGTACTGAGCCTCCCACAGGCGGCTCCTGCTGTATATATCACACAACACCTGACGGTAATCAGCAAGTGTTATAGATTGTTAATTTACGGGTCGAGACGACGAGTCTGGGATGGGATAGGTGTTTGTAGGTCTGCCTCAGGCGGCTTCTGACGTATTTACTGGCCGACTGTCGGCAGTAATCTGAAGGTGTTATGGGCCCTCCTTCAGGCGGTTCCTGAAGTATATACCAAGCGGGTGCTGAGGAGCGGCCAGCAGGTGGTGAGGACCTCATCCAAGCAGCTGGGGTAGTGAGGATAATGAGGCGTTTCTCCGGAACAAACCCCTACCGTCCCTCAGATCCTGAACACTAGCAGTACACACTCCTCCCCTCCCACTCTCTCACCGAATTATAAATAAATAATAAATAAATTTTATTATTTGTTTATTTGTTGGGCTCCACACCCACCCAACTGGGCGCCAGCTTTACAGTCATGTGCTGCACACCCACCCAACTGGGCAGCAGCTTTACAGTCATGTGCTCCACACCCACCCAACTGGGCAGCAGCTTTACAGTCATGTGCTCCACACCCACCCAACTGGGCGGCAGCTTTACAGTCATGTGCTCCACACCCACCCAACTGGGCGGCAGCTTTACAGTCATGTGCTCCACACCCACCCAACTGGGCGGCAGCTTTACAGTCATGTGCTGCACACCCACCCAACTGGGCGGCAGCTTTACAGTCATGTGCTACACACCCACCCAACTGGGCGGCAGCTTTACAGTCATGTGCTCCACACCCACCCAACTGGGCGGCAGCTTTACAGTCATGTGCTCCACACTCACCCAACTGGGCGGCAGCTTTACAGTCATGTGCTCCACACCCACCCAACTGGGCGGCAGCTTTACGGTCATGTGCTGCACACCCACCCAACTGGGCGGCAGCTTTACGGTCATGTGCTCCACACCCACCCAACTGGGCGGCAGCTTTACAGTCATGTGCTCCACACTCACCCAACTGGGCGGCAGCTTTACAGTCATGTGCTCCACACCCACCCAACTGGGTGGCAGCTTTACAGTCATGTGCTCCACACCCACCCAACTGGGCAGCAGCTTTACAGTCATGTGCTGCACACCCACCCAACTGGGCGGCAGCTTTACAGTCATGTGCTCCACACCCACCCAACTGGGCGGCAGCTTTACAGTCTGTGCTCCACACCCACCCAACTGGGCAGCAGCTTTACAGTCATGTGCTCCACACCCACCCAACTGGGCGGCAGCTTTACAGTCATGTGCTCCACACTCACCCAACTGGGCGGCAGCTTTACAGTCATGTGCTCCACACCCACCAACTGGGCGGCAGCTTTACAGTCATGTGCTCCACACCCACCCAACTGGGCGGCAGCTTTACAGTCATGTGCTACACACCCACCCAACTGGGCGGCAGCTTTACAGTCATGTGCTCCACACCCACCCAACTGGGCGGCAGCTTTACAGTCATGTGCTCCACACCCACCCAACTGGGCGGCAGCTTTACAGTCATGTGCTCCACACCCACCCAACTGGGCGGCAGCTTTACAGTCATGTGCTCCACACCCACCCAACTGGGCGCAGCTTTACAGTCATGTGCTCCACACCCACCCAACTGGGCGGCAGCTTTACAGTCATGTGCTCCACACCCACCCAACTGGGCGGCAGCTTTACAGTCATGTGCTCCACACCCACCCAACTGGGCGGCAGCTTTACAGTCATGTGCTCCACACCCACCCAACTGGGCGGCAGCTTTACAGTCATGTGCTCCACACCCACCCAACTGGGCGGCAGCTTTACAGTCATGTGCTCCACACCCACCCAACTGGGCGGCAGCTTTACAGTCATGTGCTCCACACCCACCCAACTGGGCGGCAGCTTTACAGTCATGTGCTCCACACCCACCCAACTGGGCGGCAGCTTTACAGTCATGTGCTCCACACCCACCCAACTGGGCGGCAGCTTTACAGTCATGTGCTCCACACCCACCCAACTGGGCGGCAGCTTTACAGTCATGTGCTCCACACCCACCCAACTGGGCGGCAGCTTTACAGTCATGTGCTCCACACCCACCCAACTGGGCGGCAGCTTTACAGTCATGTGCTCCACCCCCACCAACTGGGCGGCAGCTTTACAGTCATGTGCTCCACACCCACCCAACTGGGCGGCAGCTTTACAGTCATGTGCTCCACACCCACCCAACTGGGCGGCAGCTTTACAGTCATGTGCTCCACACCCACCCAACTGGGCGGCAGCTTTACAGTCATGTGCTCCACACCACCCAACTGGGCGGCAGCTTTACAGTCATGTGCTCCACACCCACCCAACTGGGCGGCAGCTTTACAGTCATGTGCTCCACACCCACCCAACTGGGCGGCAGCTTTACAGTCATGTGCTCCACACCCACCCAACTGGGCGGCAGCTTTACAGTCATGTGCTCCACACCCACCCAACTGGGCGGCAGCTTTACAGTCATGTGCTCCACACCCACCCAACTGGGCGGCAGCTTTACAGTCATGTGCTCCACACCCACCCAACTGGGCGGCAGCTTTACAGTCATGTGCTCCACACCCACCCAACTGGGCTGCAGCTTTACAGTCATGTGCTCCACACCCACCAACTGGGCGGCAGCTTTACAGTCATGTGCTCCACACCCACCCAACTGGGCGGCAGCTTTACAGTCATGTGCTCCACACCCACCCAACTGGGCGGCAGCTTTACAGTCATGTGCTCACACCCACCCAACTGGGCGGCAGCTTTACAGTCATGTGCTCCACACCCACCCAACTGGGCGGCAGCTTTACAGTCATGTGCTCCACACCCACCCAACTGGGCGGCAGCTTTACAGTCATGTGCTCCACACCCACCCAACTGGGCGGCAGCTTTACAGTCATGTGCTCCACACCCACCCAACTGGGCGGCAGCTTTACAGTCATGTGCTCCACACCCACCCAACTGGGCGGCAGCTTTACAGTCATGTGCTCCACACCCACCCAACTGGGCGGCAGCTTTACAGTCATGTGCTCCACACCCACCCAACTGGGCGGCAGCTTTACAGTCATGTGCTCCACACCCACCCAACTGGGCGGCAGCTTTACAGTCATGTGCTCCACACCCACCCAACTGGGCGGCAGCTTTACAGTCATGTGCTCCACACCCAACCAACTGGGCGGCAGCTTTACAGTCATGTGCTCCATACCCACCCAACTGGGCGGCAGCTTTACAGTCATGTGCTCCACACCCACCCAACTGGCGGCAGCTTAAATTCCCAATTCGTAATTGGGAATTTCTGGTTCGAATCCGGCTGGGACAGAAGGGGGTTGGGGCGCGTTATCACCTGATGCTCCTCTTCACCTGGATAGTTAGTGATCACTTGAATACTATCAATGCTGAATAATCAGTAATCACCTGAATAGGTAATAGTGAATAGGTTACCGGCGAGTTAGGCAACTGTTGTGGGGTGCATCCTGTTTGGGGCGGAAGGGTCGGTATTCGACCGGATACAAGATCCAAGTTTCAATTTTCATCAATCAAGACGATTCGCCAATGGATTTTGAAAACCTACCTAACTTAACCTAAATTTATTTATTTATTTATTTATTTATTTATTTATTTATTTATTTATTTATTTATTTATATACAAGAAGGTACATTGGGTTGGAGAGAATACATCGCACAGTATGTACAATCTTGTAAAGCCACTAGTACGCGCAGCGTTTCGGGCAGGTCCTTAATCTAACAGATAATTTTAAGTAGGTAAATTCTAGCAGAATTAACAAAATGATAACAAATATATTGCAAGAAAAAATGAGATGAGAGAGATTAGTAAGTATATTAAAGCACATTGGTATATTAAAGCTCTGATTGATTACATTGACAGCTTGATTGGTAATTTAAACAAGATTAATAGACACCATACAACAGATTGACAGCACATATAAGAAGACAGCAATGATCACAATGGTAAAGATGTTCGGATTGGGTACATAAAGATTGGGAGATTGGGTAGCAATAGATACATTGCAATTTTAAAGCAACAAGGTAAAAACTATGACGATGAAATTAGGTACTTTTTAGTATTGTTTTTGAATGACGCAAAAGTTGGACAGCTTTTCAATTCAATAGGGAGTGAGTTCCATAGACTGGGTCCCTTTATTTGCATAGAGTATTTACACAGATTAAGTTTGACTCTGGGGATATCAAAGAGATATTTATTTCTGGTGTGATGATAATGGGTCCTATTACATCTGTCCAGGAAAAGTTTCAGGGCAGGATTTGCATCTAAGAACAGGGTTTTGTAAATGTAGTTGACACAAGAGAATTTGTGGAGTGAGATTATGTTCAGCATGTTAAGGGAGTTAAACAAGGGGGCTGAGTGTTGTCTGAAAGCAGAATTTGTTATTAGTCTGATAGCAGATTTTTGCTGGGTGATGATGGACTTGAGGTGGTTTGCAGTGGTTGAACCCCATGCACAGATACCATAGTTAAGATAGGGATAGATTAGTGGATAATATAGAGAGATGAGAGCAGAGTTAGGAACATAATATCTGATTTTGGAGAGTATACCAACTGTTTTAGAGACTTTCTTAGTTATGGTGCGAGAGGAGGTGCGACAGCTGAAGCGTCGGGGGGAGGCGGAGAAGACCAAGATAAACAAGACCTCGTCGTGGAGAGTCGTTGGGGACAGGGGTCTTAAGAAGACCTTGACAAGGCCGCCTACAGACGCCCTAAAGACGGCAAATTCATTTGCCGTGTTGGAGGACGAGTGCTGTGGTGAGCCAGCGGTTCACTCCGAAAAGAAATCAGCAAGGAGCGGCGAAGCGCGGGCCCCTCAGGGTGCTCAGAAAGTTAGGGAGGTATCGAGGCGAGTTTTGGTTGTGGGAGATTCCCAGGTGAGGTATTTAGACAGAACGTTTTGTGCCAGAGATAGGGGGAACAGATTAAGAGTTTGCTATCCGGGAGCTGGAATTGGTGATATTGTTGGAAACAGGAAAGATATTATGACGGGAAATGGGAGCAAACCCATTATTTGTATTAGTGTAGGGGGTAATGATGTTGGGAGAGTTAGAAGTGAGGAACTAATACTGAAATTCAAGACAGCAATAGAATTAGTTAGGAGCAAGGGAGGAATCCCGATCATATGTGGCATTCTTCCAAGAAAGGGAGTGGGAAATGAATGGATGTCGAGGGCACTTGGTGTCAATTGCAGGCTGGAAAGATATTGCAAATCTAATGCAATATCTTATATAGACAACTGGGAACACTTCTATGGAAGAAATGAAATGTATGCTCGGGATGGGGTGCATCTATCGAGAGCTGGGGTTGTTGCTGTTGCAAACTCGTTGGAAGAAGTGGTTAGAGGTGTTTGTTTGGGTTTAAACTGTTAGTAGATAGAGGTATGGGAATTGATTTGGAGGAAGGATGTAATAAAAGTATGTGTTTGCGGGAGAAAGGAATTGGCAAAATGATCAGGGAAAGAGAAGGGCCTCAAAATAACAATTCACTTAGGGTATATTACACAAACAGTAGAAGTCTAAGAAATAAAATTAACGAATTAAATGCTCTTGTCTGCACAGAAAAAATAGATATTATTGCACTTACCGAAACGTGGATGAATGTTGATAATAGAGAACTATTAGCCGAATATCAAATAAATGGATTTAAACTATTTCACACAGATAGATATATTAGACGAGGTGGTGGAGTAGCCATATACGTTAGGGACAATTTGAAATGTAGTCTCAAAGAGGGAATCAAAACTGAGCCACACACAGAAACTATTTGGATAGAATTAAACGAAAAAGCAAATAATATTATAATTGGAGTTATATATAGGCCACCAAATTTAGACAGAATGGAAGCAAAGCATCTATGGGATGAAATGTCTAGGGCATCTAGATCTAACAGTATTTATGTCATGGGTGACTTTAATTTGAGTGGAATAAACTGGTTGAACAAAACAGGGAATAGTGAAGCAGAAGATTTTCTAGAATTAATTGACGATTGCTTTCTTACGCAACACATTAAGGAACCAACACGGGAAAATAATATTTTAGATTTAGTGTTAACTAACAGGGAAACACAAATTAATGACATCGAAATAGGGAGTGAGCTAGGGAACAGTGATCACAAAGAAATCAGATTTGGCATAGAATGGAATAGACCTGTAGGAGAAAATTCTGTTAAAGTGCCAGATTTTCGAAAAGCTGATTTTAATAGCCTAAGAAATTTTTTGGGTCAAATTGATTGGAAAGTCTTGGGTATGGGGTGTGGGCCGGTCTTGGAGCGAGACATGAACCCAGCGATAGGTGATGTAAATGGGGATTTCGATGTAGATTCAATTTATAACGTATTTAAGAATATTCTAAACAAAGCACAGGAACGTAGTATACCACACAAATTGAATAGATCGATTACTAATGACCCAAAGTGGATAACAAAGAATTTGAAGAATCTTATAGGTAAAAAGAGAGCTTGGTACAAGAGGATTAAAAATGGGGAGGTCACTTTAGAACAGGAATTCGTACAACTAGTTAGAAATGTTAAAAAAGAGATAAGGAAAGCAAAAAGAAACTATGAAGTTCGTATAGCAGGGCAAGCAAAGACAAATCCTAAAGGGTTTTTTCAGTTATATCGAACTAAGACTAGGGAAAGGATAGGTCCATTAAAAACTGAGACAGGTCAAATAACAGATAGTGATGAAGAGATGAGTAGTATTTTTAATAAATATTTTGTATCTGTATTTACTAAAGAGGAACTTAACAATATGCCTTCAGCCCAACAAGTCTATGTGGGTGGGGACGAGGACAGGTTGACGAGTTTAGCAGTTACCAGGGAGGATGTTCTTAAACAAATAGTAAAACTCAAACCAAACAAATCCCCAGGGCCGGATGAAGTGTTTGCCAGAGTGCTGAAAGAATGCAAAGAGGAGCTTTGTGACCCACTGTCAATCATATTTAATAAATCAATAGAGTCAGGCAGAGTGCCAGAGTTTTGGAAAGTTGCTAATGTGATACCAGTTTTTAAGAAAGGAGATAGATCACTTGCGTCTAACTATCGACCAATTAGCCTAACGTCTATTGTGGGAAAGTTACTCGAATCTATAATAGCAAATAAAATTCGTCTTCATCTTGAAAAACATAAATTAATAATTGAGTCGCAACATGGTTTTATAAATGGCCGTTCATGTTTAACAAATTTGTTATTTTTATTCTAGCATAGTTGAGGCAGTTGATAGTGGTAAGGATTGTGATGTTGTGTACCTTGACTTTAGCAAAGCTTTCGATACAGTGCCACATGAAAGACTGATTAAAAAGATAGAGGCTCATGGTATTGGGGGTGCTATATTAAGCTGGATTAGGGCATGGCTATACCAAAGGAAACAGAGAGTTAGTATAAATGGAGTCAAGTCAGAGTGGGAAATGTTGTAAGTGGAGTGCCTCAAGGCTCTGTCTTGGGACCTCTGTTGTTTATAATTATATAAATGATTTAGATTCAGGTTTGAGTAGCAACATTTGCAAATTTGCCGATGATACGAAAATCGGTAGGGAAATTAATTCGGAGGAGGACTCACTATCACTTCAAGTTGATCTAGATAGGGTTTTGAAATGGTCAAAGGACTGGCAGATGCAGTTTAATGCTGATAAATGTAAAGTTCTGAGGCTAGGTAATGATGATAGAGTTACAAGATACGAGCTAGATGGTGTTGAGATTGCGAAGTCGGATTGCGAAAGGGATCTGGGAGTTATAATTAGTAAGAATTTAAAACAAAAGGATCAATGCATAAATGTTCGTAATAAGGCAAATAGGACACTCGGATTTATTAATCGCAGCGTAAGTAACAAGACACCTGGTGTGGTTCTCAAGCTATATCTGCTCTGGTTAGGCCCCATTTAGATTATGCAGTTCAGTTTTGGTCGCCATATTTATAGAATGGATATAAATTCACTTGAACGTGTCCAGCGTAGGATGACTAAGTTAATTCCCCAATTAGAAATCTTTCATATGAAGAAAGATTAACAAAGCTTAATTTGCATTCACTGGAAAGGCGAAGAGTTAGGGGTGACATGATAGAGGTTACAAGTGGATGAATGGACATAACAAAGGGGATATTAATAGGGTATTGAAAGTATCAACACAGGACAGAACGCGAAACAATGGGTATAAATTGGATAAGTTTAGATTTAGGAAAGACTGGGTAAATACTGGTTCAGTAACAGGGTTGTTGATTTGTGGAACCAATTGCCGCGTAACATTGTGGAGGTGGGTCCCTCGATTGTTTCAAGCATGGGTTGGACATGTATATGAGTGGGATTGGGTGGTTATAAATAGGAGCTGCCTCGTATGGGCCAATAGGCCTTCTGCAGTTGCCTTTGTTCTTATG
>WNGS01162647.1:5749645-5761219 GCA_020271785.1 Procambarus virginalis
TTTTCTTGGTTTTATAGTAAATCGTCAATTGTATCTTCTGATTTTTGTCTGTAGGGATAACGTTTCTATTAACAATATCTTTCAGGACCCTTTCCTCCGTTTTATGAGCTGTGGAGAAGAAGTTCCTGTAAAATAGTCTAATAGGGGGTATAGGTGTTGTGTTAGTTGTATCTTCAGAGGTTGCATGGCGTTTCACTTTCCTTCTTATGATGTCTTCAATGAAACCATTGGAGAAGCCGTTGTTGACTAGGACCTGCCTTACTCTACAGAGTTCTTCGTCGACTTGCTTCCATTCTGAGCTGTGGCTGAGAGCACGGTCGACATAAGCGTTAACAACACTCCTCTTGTACCTATCTGGGCAGTCACTGTTGGCATTTAGGCACATTCCTATGTTTGTTTCCTTAGTGTAGACTGCAGTGTGGAAACCTCCGCTCCTTTCCATGACTGTTACATCTAGAAAGGGCAGCTTCCCATCCTTCTCCATCTCGTAAGTGAAACGTAACACAGAATTCTGCTCAAACGCTTCTTTCAGCTCCTGCAGATGTCTGACATCAGGTACCTGTGTAAAAATGTCGTCAACATACCTGCAGTATATGGCCGGTTTCAAGTTCAAGTCGACTAAGACTTTTTCCTCAATAGTACCCATGTAGAAGTTTGCAAACAGGACGCCTAGGGGAGAACCCATAGCGACCCCATCTACTTGCTTATACATGTGCCCATCGGGCTCAAGAAGGGTGCCTCCTTAGTACAAGCTTGGAGTAGTTTCCTCAGGATATTTTCTGGCATGTCAAGGGGAGTACAGGCCGGGTCTCGATACACTCGGTCCACTATCATCCCGATTGTTTCATCCACAGGTACGTTGGTGAACAGTGATTCTACGTCCAACGATGCTCTTATCCCTGTAGCCCGTGTTCCCCGCAGTAAGTCAACAAATTCCTTCGGGGATTTCAGGCTGAAGTTGCACGGGACATAAGGAGTCAGTAAGCCGTTGAGTCGTTTCGCCAGTCTGTACGTGGGTGTGGGTATCTGGCTGATAATTGGCCGAAGTGGGTTTCCAGGCCTATGCGTCTTGACGTTTCCATACGCATATCCAGGTTTATATTCTCCAATAATCTTTGGCAGGTGGAGTCCGGATTTCTTGGCATTCACAGTTTCAATCAACTTGTTGACCTTTGTTTTCAATTCGGCTGTAGTGTCCTTCGTTACCCTTTGGAATTTAGTTTGGTCAGAGAGTATGTGGTTCATTTTCGCCAGATATTCGTCTTTCCTAAGGATGACGTATTGGCTTCTCCAATGGTTTCATTGAAGACATCATAAGAAGGAAAGTGAAACGCCATGCAACCTCTGAAGATACAACTAACACAACACCTATACCCCCTATTAGACTATTTTACAGGAACTTCTTCTCCACAGCTCATAAAACGGAGGAAAGGGTCCTGAAAGATATTGTTAATAGAAACGTTATCCCTACAGACAAAAATCAGAAGATACAATTGACGATTTACTATAAAACCAAGAAAACTGCCAACCTACTCATGAGAAACTCTCCAGACACAAAGCAGAACGCTTTGAAAGAGACCAATGTCGTCTATGCCTTCAAATGCCCACTTGGGGACTGTAAGCCCCAAAGAACTCAATATATAGGCAAGACAACAACATCTCTTTCCAGGCGATTAACGATGCATAAGCAACAGGGCTCTATCAAGGAACATATAATCTCTTCCCACAACCAAACCATCACCAGAGAAATCTTAACAAACAACACAGAAATCATTGATAGATACAGCGACAACAGGCGGCTTGACATCTGCGAGGCACTACACATCAAGAAGTCAACACCAGCAATCAACAGCCAATTAACGCACAACTATATTCTACCTACTTCAAGACTCCGCTCCAATATAGAAACATCAAGAAATACGGGCCAATAGGCCTTCTGCAGTTACAGATCTATTCTTCCCTTTAGCTTATACCCATTGTTTCGTGTTCTGTGTTTGTTCTCACCTCACCCCAAACCATTGTAACATGTCACCTCACCCAAATGCAGGTATAAAAAGAAAAAGCTGTTTAAACTCTGTTCAGTTATAGTTGTTCTGTGTGTGTGTAACTAAAGTCTTTGAAAATGTAATAAGTTTTACGAAACGCGCTCAAGTGTCGCGTCAGACTAGAAATAAAGAATGAATTTTGGAGAATTGATTTTTAATTTACCGTCACCAGTAAAAAGAAACATAAGGAAAATTGAGAAAATTCGTGTTAGAATTATTAATCTTACTTTTTCGGTCATATTTAATAACATATATATATATGCAAGACCGATTTGCCTAATAGGCCGAGTGATTTTCTTTATTTTCAATAAATTGTTTCCAATTCGATTTGAATTATTATTATATTATGAACATAAATTATTGACTTAGTTGTGTAAGTTTAGGTTAGGGTAGTGTAGGCATACAACAATACAGTCATACAACAATACAACAATACAGTCATACAGTCATACAACAATACAGTCATACAACCATACAGTCATACAACCATACAGTCATACAACAATACAACCATACAACAATACAACCATACAACAATACAACCATACAACAATACAACAATACAACAATAGTCGTACAACAATACAACCATACAACAATACAACCATACAACAATACAACAATACAGTCATACAACAATACAGTCATACAACAATACAGTCATACAACAATACAGTCATACAACAATAGTCATACAACAATACAGTCATACAACAATACAGTCATACAACAATACAGTCATACAACAATAGTCGTACAACAATACAACAATACAACAATACAGTCATACAACAATACAACAATACAGTCATACAACAATACAGTCATACAACAATACAATCATACAACAATACAGCAATACAACAATACAACAATACAGTCATACAACAATACAGTCATACAATACAACCATACAATACAGTCATACAACAATACAGTCATACAACAATACAACCATACAACAATACAGTCATACAACAATACAACCATACAACAATACAGTCATACAACAATACAACCATACAACAATAGTCATACAACAATACAACCATACAACCATACAACAATACAGTCATACAACAATACAACCATACAACAATACAGTCATACAACAATACAACCATACAACATAAATACAATACAACAAACAACAATACAACAAAACACATAAACAATAAACCATACAAACATACAAATACACCATAAACAATACGTCATACAACAACAATACATACAACAACAACAGTCATACAACAATACAACCATACAACAATACAATCATACAACAATACAACCATACAACAATACAACCATACAACAATACAACCATACAACAATACAACCATACACAATACATACAACAATACAACCATACATACAATACAACCATACAACAATACAACCATACAACAATAGTCATACAACAATACAACCCACACAAAAACAACCCATACAACATACAATCAACCATACAACCATACACAAACAATACAACATACAACAATACAACATACAACCATACAACAATACAACCATACAACAATACAACCATACAACAATACAACCATACAACAATACAACCATACAAACAATACAACCATACAACAATAAACCATACAACAATACAACCATATACAACAATAAACCATACAACAATACAACCATACAACATATAAAACCATACAACAATACAACCATACAACAATACAACCATACAACAATAAAGTCATACAACAAATACACCATACAACAATACAACCATACAACAATAAAGTCATACAATAGTCATACAACAATACAGTCATACAACAATACAACAATACAACCATATATACAGTCATACAACAATACAACCATACAACAATACAGTCATACAACAATAGTCATACAACAATACAGTCATACAACAATACAACCATACAACAATACAGTCATATAACAATACAGTCATACAACAATACAACCATACAACAATACAGTCATACAACAATACAGTCATACAACAATACAACCATACAACAATACAACCATACAACAATAGTCATACAACAATACAACAATAGTCATACAACAATACAACTATACAGTCATACAACAATACAGTCATACAACAATACAATCATACAACAATACAGCAATACAACCATACAGCAATACAGTCATACAACAATTCAGTCATACAACAATACAGTCATACAACAATACAGTCATACAACAATACAGTCATACAACAATACAGCTATACAACAATAGTCATACAACAATACAGTCATACAACAATACAGCCATACAACAATACAGTCATACAACAATACAACCATACAACAATACAACCATACAACAATAGTCATACAACAATACAGTCATACAACAATACAACCATACAACAATACAGTCATACAACAATACAACCATACAACAATACAACCATACAACAATACAGTCATACAACAATACAACCATACAACAATAGTCATACAACAATACAACCATACAACAATACAGTCATACAACAATACAACCATACAACAATACAGTCATACAACAATACAGCCATACAACAATATAGTCATACAACAATACAACAATAGTCATACAACAATACAACAATAGGCATACAACAATACAACCATACAACAATACAGTCATGCAACAATACAGCCATACAACAATACAGTCATACAACAATACAGTCATACAACAATACAGTCATACAACAATAGTCATACAACAATACAGTCATACAACAATACAACCATACAACAATACAGTCATACAACAATACAGTCATACAACAATACAGTCATACAACAATACAACAATAGTCATACAACAATACAACAATAGGCATACAATACAACCATACAACCATACAACAATACAGTCATACAACAATACAACCATACAACAATACAGTCATACAACAATACAACAAGTCATACAACAATACAACAATAGGCATACAACAATACAACCATACAACAATACAGTCACACAACAATACAACCATACAACAATAGTCATACAACAATACAACCATACAACAATACAACCTTACAACAATAAAGTCATACAACAATACAACAATACAACCATACAACAATAAAGTCATACAATAGTCATACAACAATACAGTCATACAACAATACAACAATACAACCATATAATACAGTCATACAACAATACAACCATACAACAATACAGTCATACAACAATAGTCATACAACAATACAGTCATACAACAATACAACCATACAACAATACAGTCATATAACAATACAGTCATACAACAATACAACCATACAACAATACAGTCATACAACAATACAACAATACAGTCATACAACAATACAACCATACAACAATACAACAATAGTCATACAACAATACAACAATAGTCATACAACAATACAGTCATACAACAATACAGTCATACAACAATACAGTCATACAACAATACAACAATACAACCATACAGCAATACAGTCATACAACAATTCAGTCATACAACAATACAGTCATACAACAATACAGTCATACAACAATACAGTCATACAACAATACAGCTATACAACAATAGTCATACAACAATACAGTCATACAACAATACAGCCATACAACAATACAGTCATACAACAATACAACCATACAACAATACAACCATACAACAATAGTCATACAACAATACAGTCATACAACAATACAACCATACAACAATACAGTCATACAACAATACAACCATACAACGATAGTCATACAACAATACAACCATACAACAACACAGTCATACAACAATACAACCATACAACAATAGTCATACAACAATACAACCATACAACAATACAGTCATACAACAATACAACCATACAGTCATACAACAATACAGCCATACAACAATACAGTCATACAACAATACAACAATAGTCATACAACAATACAACAATAGGCATACAACAATACAACCATACAACAATACAGTCATGCAACAATACAGCCATACAACAATACAGTCATACAACAATACAGTCATACAACAATACAGTCATACAACAATACAACAATAGTCATACAACAATACAGTCATACAACAATACAACCATACAACAATACAGTCATACAACAATACAGTCATACAACAATACAGTCATACAACAATACAACAATAGTCATACAACAATACAACAATAGGCATACAACAATACAACCATACAACCATACAACAATACAGTCATACAACAATACAACCATACAACAATACAGTCATACAACAATACAACAATAGTCATACAACAATACAACACTCCAGGGGGCCCTACACTCCAGGGGACCCTACACTCCAGGGGACCCTACACTCCAGGGGACCCTACACTCCAGGGGACCCTACACTCCAGGGGACCCAACACTCCAGGGGACCCTACACTCCAGGGGACCCTACACTCCAGGGGACCCTACACTCCAGGGGACCCTACACTCCAGGGGACCCTACACTCCAGGGGACCCTACACTCCAGGGGACCCTACACTCCAGGGGGACCCTACACTCCAGGGACCCTACACTCCAGGGGACCCTACACTCCAGGGGACCCTACACTCCAGGGGACCCTACACTCCAGGGGACCCTACACTCCAGGGGGACCCTACACTCCAGGGGACCCTACACTCCAGGGGACCCTACACTCCAGGGGACCCTACACTCCAGGGGACCCTACACTCCAGGGGACCCTACACTCCAGGGGACCCTACACTCCAGGGGCCCTACACTCCAGGGGACCCTACACTCCAGGGGGACCCTACACTCCAGGGGACCCTACACTCCAGGGGACCCTACACTCCAGGGGACCCTACACTCCAGGGGACCCTACACTCCAGGGGACCCTACACTCCAGGGGACCCAACACTCCAGGGGACCCTACACTCCAGGGGACCCTACACTCCAGGGGACCCTACACTCCAGGGGACCCTACACTCCAGGGGACCCTACACTCCAGGGGACCCTACACTCCAGGGGACCCTACACTCCAGGGGACCCTACACTCCAGGGGACCCTACACTCCAGGGGGCCCTACACTCCAGGGGACCCTACACTCCAGGGGACCCTACACTCCAGGGGACCCTACACTCCAGGGGACCCTACACTCCAGGGGACCCTACACTCCAGGGGACCCTACACTCCAGGGGCCCTACACTCCAGGGGGCCCTACACTCCAGGGGACCCTACACTCCAGGGGACCCTACACTCCAGGGGACCCTACACTCCAGGGGACCCTACACTCCATGGGGACCCTACACTCCAGGGGACCCTACACTCCAGGGGACCCTACACTCCAGGGGACCCTACACTCCAGGGGACCCTACACTCCAGGGGGACCCTACACTCCAGGGGACCCTACACTCCAGGGGACCCTACACTCCAGGGGACCCTACACTCCAGGGGGACCTACACTCCAGGGGACCCTACACTCCAGGGGACCCTACACTCCAGGTGACCCTACACTCCAGGGGACCCTACACTCCAGGGCGCCCTACACTCCAGGGGGCCCTACACTCCAGGGGACCCTACACTCCAGGGGACCCTACACTCCAGGGGACCCTACACTCCAGGGGGACCTACACTCCAGGGGACCCTACACTCCAGGGGACCCTACACTCCAGGGGACCCTACACTCCAGGGGACCCTACACTCCAGGGGACCCTACACTCCAGGGGGCCCTACACTCCAGGGGGCCCTACACTCCAGGGGACCCTACACTCCAGGGGACCCTACACTCCAGGGGCCCTACACTCCAGGGGACCCTACACTCCAGGGGACCCTACACTCCAGGGGACCCTACACTCCAGGGGACCCTACACTCCAGGGGGCCCTACACTCCAGGGGACCCTACACTCCAGGGGACCCTACACTCCAGGGGACCCTACACTCCAGGGGACCCTACACTCCAGGGGCCCTACACTCCAGGGGACCCTACACTCCAGGGGACCCTACACTCCAGGGGGCCCTACACTCCAGGGGGACCCTACACTCCAGGGGACCCTACACTCCAGGGGACCCTACACTCCAGGGGGACCCTACACTCCAGGGGGACCCTACACTCCAGGGGACCCTACACTCCAGGGGGACCCTACACTCCAGGGGACCCTACACTCCAGGGGACCCTACACTCCAGGGGACCCTACACTCCAGGGGACCCTACACTCCAGGGGACCCTACACTCCAGGGGACCCTACACTCCAGGGGACCCTACACTCCAGGGGCCCTACACTCCAGGGGCCCTACACTCCAGGGGACCCTACACTCCAGGGGACCCTACACTCCAGGGGACCCTACACTCCAGGGGACCCTACACTCCAGGGGACCCTACACTCCAGGGGACCCTACACTCCAGGGGACCCTACACTCCAGGGGACCCTACACTCCAGGGGACCCTACACTCCAGGGGACCCTACACTCCAGGGGACCCTACACTCCAGGGGACCCTACACTCCAGGGGACCCTACACTCCAGGGGGCCCTACACTCCAGGGGACCCTACACTCCAGGGGACCCTACACTCCAGGGGACCCTACACTCCAGGGGGACCCTACACTCCAGGGGACCCTACACTCCAGGGGCCCTACACTCCAGGGGACCCTACACTCCAGGGGACCCTACACTCCAGGGGACCCTACACTCCAGGGGACCCTACACTCCAGGGGACCCTACACTCCAGGGGACCCTACACTCCAGGGGACCCTACACTCCAGGGGGCCCTACACTCCAGGGGACCCTACACTCCAGGGGACCCTACACTCCAGGGGACCCTACACTCCAGGGGGCCCTACACTCCAGGGGACCCTACACTCCAGGGGACCCTACACTCCAGGGGACCCTACACTCCAGGGGGACCCTACACTCCAGGGGACCCTACACTCCAGGGGACCCTACACTCCAGGGGGACCCTACACTCCAGGGGGCCCTACACTCCAGGGGACCCTACACTCCAGGGGACCCTACACTCCAGGGGACCCTACACTCCAGGGGACCCTACACTCCAGGGGGCCCTACACTCCAGGGGACCCTACACTCCAGGGGACCCTACACTCCAGGGGACCCTACACTCCAGGGGACCCTACACTCCAGGGGACCCTACACTCCAGGGGACCCTACACTCCAGGGGACCCTACACTCCAGGGGACCCTACACTCCAGGGGACCCTACACTCCAGGGGACCCTACACTCCAGGGGACCCTACACTCCAGGGGACCCTACACTCCAGGGGACCCTACACTCCAGGGGACCCTACACTCCAGGGGACCCTACACTCCAGGGGACCCTACACTCCAGGGGACCCTACACTCCAGGGGACCCTACACTCCAGGGGACCCTACACTCCAGGGGACCCTACACTCCAGGGGACCTACACTCCAGGGGACCCTACACTCCAGGGGACCCTACACTCCAGGGGACCCTACACTCCAGGGGACCCTACACTCCAGGGGACCCTACACTCCAGGGGACCCTACACTCCAGGGGACCCTACACTCCAGGGGACCCTACACTCCAGGGGACCCTACACTCCAGGGGGCCCTACACTCCAGGGGACCCTACACTCCAGGGGACCCTACACTCCAGGGGACCCTACACTCCAGGGGACCCTACACTCCAGGGGACCCTACACTCCAGGGGACCCTACACTCCAGGGGACCCTACACTCCAGGGGACCCTACACTCCAGGGGACCCTACACTCCAGGGGCCCTACACTCCAGGGGACCCTACACTCCAGGGGACCCTACACTCCAGGGGACCCTACACTCCAGGGGACCCTACACTCCAGGGGACCCTACACTCCAGGGGACCCTACACTCCAGGGGACCCTACACTCCAGGGGACCCTACACTCCAGGGGACCCTACACTCCAGGGGACCCTACACTCCAGGGGGACCCTACACTCCAGGGGACCCTACACTCCAGGGGACCCTACACTCCAGGGGACCCTACACTCCAGGGGACCTACACTCCAGGGGACCCTACACTCCAGGGGACCCTACACTCCAGGGGACCCTACACTCCAGGGGACCCTACACTCCAGGGGCCCTACACTCCAGGGGGCCCTACACTCCAGGGGACCCTACACTCCAGGGGACCCTACACTCCAGGTGACCCTACACTCCAGGGGACCTACACTCCAGGGGACCCTACACTCCAGGGGACCCTACACTCCAGGGGACCCTACACTCCAGGGGACCCTACACTCCAGGGGGCCCTACACTCCAGGGGGCCCTACACTCCAGGGGACCCTACACTCCAGGGGACCCTACACTCCAGGGCGCCCTACACTCCAGGGGGACCCTACACTCCAGGGGACCCTACACTCCAGGGGACCCTACACTCCAGGGGACCCTACACTCCAGGGCGCCCTACACTCCAGGGGGACCCTACACTCCAGGGCGCCCTACACTCCAGGGGGCCCTACACTCCAGGGGGACCCTACACTCCAGGGGACCCTACACTCCAGGGGACCCTACACTCCAGGGGACCCTACACTCCAGGGGGGACCTACACTCCAGGGGACCCTACACTCCAGGGGACCCTACACTCCAGGGGACCCTACACTCCAGGGGACCCTACACTCCAGGGGACCCTACACTCCAGGGGACCCTACACTCCAGGGGACCCTACACTCCAGGGGACCCTACACTCCAGGGGACCCTACACTCCAGGGGACCCTACACCAGGGGACCCTACACTCCAGGGGACCCTACACTCCAGGGGACCCTACACTCCAGGGGACCCTACACTCCAGGGGGACCCTACACTCCAGGGGGACCTACACTCCAGGGGGACCCTACACTCCAGGGGACCCTACACTCCAGGGGACCCTACACTCCAGGGGACCCTACACTCCAGGGGACCTACACTCCAGGGGCCCTACACTCCAGGGGGACCCTACACTCCAGGGGACCCTACACTCCAGGGGGACCCTACACTCCAGGGGACCCTACACTCCAGGGGACCCTACACTCCAGGGGACCCTACACTCCAGGGGACCCTACACTCCAGGGGACCCTACACTCCAGGGGGCCCTACACTCCAGGGGACCCTACACTCCAGGGGACCCTACACTCCAGGGGACCCTACACTCCAGGGGACCCTACACTCCAGGGGACCCTACACTCCAGGGGACCCTACACTCCAGGGGACCCTACACTCCAGGGGACCCTACACTCCAGGGGACCCTACACTCCAGGGGACCCTACACTCCAGGGGACCCTACACTCCAGGGGACCCACACTCCCAGGGGACCCTACACTCCAGGGGGACCCTACACTCCAGGGGACCTACACTCCAGGGGACCCTACACTCCAGGGGGACCCTACACTCCAGGGGACCTACACTCCAGGGACCCTACACTCCAGGGGACCCTACACTCCAGGGGACCCTACACTCCAGGGGACCCTACACTCCAGGGGACCCTACACTCCAGGGGACCCTACACTCCAGGGGGACCTACACTCCAGGGGACCCTACACTCCAGGGGACCCTACACTCCAGG
>WNGS01162647.1:5761468-5788990 GCA_020271785.1 Procambarus virginalis
AAATTGGAAGTTTAAATGAAAAGTTTAATTGTCAAGCCAAATTGACTTGAGAATGGTCCAGGACGGACCGAAACATCGTCGTCCCTTCACCTTCAAGTATGTGGTCTGGTCAACATTTCAACCAGGTTATTGTGCCTCCTCGCCTGCACTGCGAGGTGAGGTGTAGCGGCGGCCCTGGAGGTATTACCTCACCTGGGTAGGTCTCTCAGCAGTCTTCCCTCACCTGTGTAGGGCCTGAAGCCTCCCCCTCACCCGCCTGGGTCTCCTAAGATCGTCGGAACAAGAGTGATTATGGTTGAAAAGCCTGGTTTGGTGGTCATTGGGCTGGCCATGGTTGGCGTAATGGCCCTCACTGTGCTCGTGGATCACCTCATATACTGTATCGTCTCTCATGTAAGGCTATACATTGGGCTCGAACCTCCGAATGAGAGTCCAGAG
Organism: Procambarus virginalis; assembly: GCA_020271785.1. NCBI lineage: Eukaryota > Metazoa > Arthropoda > Malacostraca > Decapoda > Cambaridae > Procambarus > Procambarus virginalis. The sequence goes on from WNGS01162647.1 coordinate 5,761,907, forward strand.
ATACTTCGATATTTTCACGTGATTTCATGGTGTATAATTAGCTTGTGTTTTGCCTTGTTTGGGGAACTGAACTGATATACTCCCCAACGAGAGGTATACCATTGGTATACATATATAATGTATGTATACCTTAATATATAATGCATATACCGTTGGTATACTGCTAAATAATCCTAAACTATACCATTCCCTGACATGTCTACCCTCCACCTGGGACCCTCCACCTGGGGGCCCTCCACCTGGGGACCCTCCACCTGGGGGACCCTCCACCTGGGGGACCCTCCACCTGGGGGACCCTCCACCTGGGGGACCCTCCACCTGGGGACCCTCCACCTGGGGACCCTCCACCTGGGGGACCCTCCACCTGGGGGGACCCTCCACCTGGGGGACCCTCCACCTGGGGGACCCTCCACCTGGGGGACCCTCCACCTGGGGGACCCTCCACCTGGGGGACCCTCCACCTGGGGGACCCTCCACCTGGGGGACCCTCCACCTGGGGGACCCTCCACCTGGGGGGACCCTCCACCTGGGGGACCCTCCACCTGGGGGACCCTCCACCTGGGGGACCCTCCACCTGGGGGACCCTCCACCTGGGGGACCCTCCACCTGGGGGACCCTCCACCTGGGGGACCCTCCACCTGGGGGACCCTCCACCTGGGGGGACCCTCCACCTGGGGGACCCTCCACCTGGGGGACCCTCCACCTGGGGGACCCTCCACCTGGGGGCCCTCCACCTGGGGGGCCCTCCACCTGGGGGACCCTCCACCTGGGGGACCCTCCACCTGGGGACCCTCCACCTGGGGGGACCCTCCACCTGGGGGACCCTCCACCTGGGGGACCCTCCACCTGGGGGACCCTCCACCTGGGGCCCTCCACCTGGGGGACCCTCCACCTAGGGGCCCTCCACCTGGGGGGCCCTCCACCTGGGGCCCTCCACCTGGGGGACCCTCCACCTGGGGGACCCTCCACCTGGGGGACCCTCCACCTGGGGGACCCTCCACCTGGGGGACCCTCCACCTGGGGGACCCTCCACCTGGGGGACCCTCCACCTGGGGGACCCTCCACCTGGGGGACCCTCCACCTGGGGGACCCTCCACCTGGGGGACCCTCCACCTGGGGACCCTCCACCTGGGGGACCCTCCACCTGGGGGGACCCTCCACCTGGGGGACCCTCCACCTGGGGGACCCTCCACCTGGGGGGACCCTCCACCTGGGGGACCCTCCACCTGGGGGACCCTCCACCTGGGGGACCCTCCACCTGGGGGACCCTCCACCTGGGGGACCCTCCACCTGGGGGACCCTCCACCTGGGGGACCCTCCACCTGGGGGACCCTCCACCTGGGGGACCCTCCACCTGGGGGACCCTCCACCTGGGGACCCTCCACCTGGGGGACCCTCCACCTGGGGGACCCTCCACCTGGGGGACCCTCCACCTGGGGCCCTCCACCTGGGGGGACCCTCCACCTGGGGGACCCTCCACCTGGGGGACCCTCCACCTGGGGGACCCTCCACCTGGGGGCCCTCCACCTGGGGGACCCTCCACCTGGGGGACCCTCCACCTGGGGGACCCTCCACCTGGGGGACCCTCCACCTGGGGGCCCTCCACCTGGGGGACCCTCCACCTGGGGACCCTCCACCTGGGGGACCCTCCACCTGGGGGACCCTCCACCTGGGGGACCCTCCACCTGGGGCCCTCCAGAGAGCAACACTTCACCTTTCCAATGCTATAAACTGTTAAGGTTAATCTTGTTATTAGTGCCTCGGTGAGTCCCCTGCCCCCCCCCCCCCCCCCACACACGAGGTATATTCCATTGTCAAACAACATTTTGTGTCCACTATACTCCTATATGAGGCCTTATACGTTCACTATACCCCTATATGAGGCCCTATATGTTCACTATTCTCCTATATGAGGCCCTATATGTTCACTATTCTCCTATATGAGGCCCTATATGTTCACTATACTCCTATATGAGGCCCTATATGTTCACTATACTCCTATATGAGGCCCTATACGTTCACTATACTCCTATATGAGGCCCTATATGTTCACTATTCTCCTATATGAGGCCCTATACGTTCACTATACTCCTATATGAGGCTCTATATGTTCACTATACTCCTATATGAGGCTCTATATGTTCACTATACTCCTATATGAGGCCCTATACGTTCACTATACCCCTATATGAGGCTCTATATGTTCACTATACTCCTATATGAGGCCCTATACGTTCACTATACTCCTATATGAGGCCCTATATGTTCACTATACTCCTATATGAGGCCCTATATGTTCACTATACTCCTATATGAGGCCCTATACGTTCACTATACTCCTATATGAGGCCCTGTATGTTCACTATACTCCTATATGAGGCCCTATATGTTCACTATTCTCCTATATGAGGCCCTATACGTTCACTATACCCCTATATGAGGCTCTATATGTTCACTATACTCCTATATGAGGCCCTATACGTTCACTATACTCCTATATGAGGCCCTATATGTTCACTATACTCCTATATGAGGCCCTATATGTTCACTATACTCCTATATGAGGCCCTATATGTTCACTATACTCCTATATGAGGCCCTATACGTTCACTATACTCCTATATGAGGCCCTGTATGTTCACTATACTCCTATATGAGGCCCTGTATGTTCACTATACTCCTATATGAGGCCCTATACGTTCACTATACCCCTATATGAGGCCCTATATGTTCACTATAACCCTATATGAGGCCCTATACGTTCACTATACTCCTATATGAGGCCCTATATGTTCACTATAACCCTATATGAGGCCCTATATGTTCACTATAACCCTATATGAGGCCCTATATGTTCACTATAACCCTATATGAGGCCCTATATGTTCACTATAACCCTATATGAGGCCCTATATGTTCACTATACTCCTATATGAGGCCCTATATGTTCACTATACCCCTATATGAGGCCCTATATGTTCACTATACTCCTATATGAGGCCCTATATGTTCACTATAACCCTATATGAGGCCCTATATGTTCAGTATACCCCTATATGAGGTCCTATATGTTCACTATAACCCTATATGAGGCCCTATATGTTCAGTATACCCCTATATGAGGTCTTATATGTTCACTATACCCCCTATATGAGGCCCTATACGTTCACTATACCCCTATATGAGGCCCTATATGTTCAGTATACCCCTATATGAGGTCTTATATGTTCACTATACCCCCTATATGAGGCCCTATACGTTCACTATACCCCTATATGAGGCCCTATATGTTCAGTATACCCCTATATGTTGCTATATTTCAGGTCCCTTGTTGTCGAGGGTGGTGTTCGCGCAGGTCCTCCAGCCGACCAGACGACTCTGAACACCAGTTTCCTCTGATAGAGTTGGCCGACGACCGCGCTGAGCTGTTCCCCAAGGTGCTGCTTCGTTGCTCCCACGAGCGGTGTGAGGCAGCGAAGAATGTTTCTGCGAAGTCCAGCGCCTTCCCTGAGTCGAAGTCCAGCGCCTTCCCTGAGTCGAAGTCCAGCGCCTTCCCTGAGTCGAAGTCCAGCGACTTCCCTGAGTCGAAGTCCAGCGACTTCCCTGAGTCGAAGTCCAGCGACTTCCCTGAGTCGAAGTCCAGCGACTTCCCTGAGTCGAAGTCCAGCGACTTCCCTGAGTCGAAGTCCAGCGACTTCCCTGAGTCGAAGTCCAGCGACTTCCCTGAGTCGAAGTCCAGCGACTTCCCTGAGTCGAAGTCCAGCGACTTCCCTGAGTCGAAGTCCAGCGACTTCCCTGAGTCGAAGTCCAGCGACTTCCCTGAGTCGAAGTCCAGCGACTTCCCTGAGTCGAAGTCCAGCGACTTCCCTGAGTCGAAGTCCAGCGACTTCCCTGAGTCGAAGTCCAACGACTCGCCGAAGCTCTGTCCGGCAGGAACCGGAGCTTCAGGGAACCATACTTCCTTACTGCGGTTGACCTGTCACCCGCCTGCCCGGAACACAGGGCAGCACAGGTCACAGGTCACCATGATGGCTCGACTAGAGAGGTCCAGGCGGCCTGCCGTCTCTTACATGTCACTGTACAAGTCCAGGTTCACGCGGAAGATATTGATGATGAGTGTCAAGTTGAGGAGAAGATGGCGCTAGCTGCTCATGGCGAGAAGGATGAAGATATCATTCTGAATCGCTCGATATCTTGGTCATCCTTCACCACGTCGCCAGAATATGATGGCGCCAGCTCCTCATGGCGAGTAGGATGAAGATATCACTCTGAATCGCTCGATATCTTGGTCATCCTTCACCACGTCGCCAGAATACGATGGCGCCAGCTGCCCATGGCGTGTAGGATGAAGATATCACTCTGAATCGCTCGATATCTTGGTCATCCTTCACCACGTCGCCAGAATATGATGGCGCCAGCTGCTCATGGCGAGAAGGATGAAGATATCACTCTGAATCGCTCGATATCTCGGTCATCCTTCACCACGTCGCCAGAATAGTGGTCCTCGTCTGTAGCTCGTCTACACGTCACTATGTAATGACTTCAACCTTCGTTCTAATCACTGTCCCGTTGGACGAGCAGCCTTGGGACATGATTCATAATGTATTCTTTTATTTTCAATAATAAACCATTACTCCAAGACTAGTGTTGACTCCTGTTTATACCCACATGATAGATGAAATTGCACAGGTCTATTGGAAAATGTAGCTGCCTCATTCATATGTCTGTCCTACGCTTCAAACAATCGATCCCAAGTGAACTGTGTTGCCCAGTAATTATTTCATAATTGAACTGGTGAATAAGATTATTATCAAAAGTAAAACTTCTTCATATTTCAGCATTAAATTGAATCTGTCAATCTTTTGCCCATTTTTAAAACTCTATTTAATTTATCTTGAAGTGTTTTGTGTAATGGACAAATTCCCACCCAATTTTTGTACCGTCTGCAAAATCTTCATTATATATATATATATATATATATATATATATATATATATATATATATATATATATATAACTATACCCTTGCATAATAAAGTGTACACCATAAAAAAGGGGGGTGGTAGGAGAAGCGAATACCCTCATGTATTCAGAGTTAAATGGCAAGTTTTTCCCTGAATGCTCTGTGTTCCCTTCTCTGAGGCTGTGGGTCCCTATAATTGCACCAGAGGTGGTACCCCCTATATATATATATATATATATATATATATATATATATATATATATATATATATATATATGCGCAAGACCCGATTTGCCTAATAGGCCGAGTGATTTTCTTTATTTTCAATAAATTGTTTCCAATTCGATTTGAATTATTATTATATTATGAACATAAATTATTGACTTAGTTGTGTTTTTAGGTTAGGGTAGTGTAGGCATACAACAATACAGTCATACAACAATACAGTCATACAACAATACAGTCATACAACAATACAGTCATACAACAATACAGTCATACAACAATGCAACAATACAGTCATACAACAATAGTCATACAACAATACAGTCATACAACAATACAGTCATACAACAATACAGTCATACAACAATACAGTCATACAACAATACAGTCATACAACAAGTCATACAACAATACAGTCATACAACAATACAACAAAACAGTCATACAACAATACAGTCATACAACAAGTCATACAACAATACAGTCATACAACAATACAACAATACAGTCATACAACAATACAACCATACAACAATACAACCATACAACAATAAAACCATACAATACAACAGTCATACAACAATACAACCATACAACAATACAACAATACAACCATACACCAATACAACCATACAACAATACAACAGTCATACAAAAATACAGTCATACAACCATACAACAAGTCATACAACAATAGTCATACAACAATACAACCATACAACAATACAGTCATACAACAATACAACCATACAACAAGTCATACAACAATACAACCATACAACAATACAGTCATACAACAATACAACCATACAACAATACAGTCATACAACAATACAACCATACAACAATACAGTCATACAACAATACAACCATACAACAATACAGTCATACAACAATACAACCATACAACAATACAGTCATACAACAATACAACCATACAACAATACAGTCATACAACAATACAACCATACAACAATAGTCATACAACAATACAGTCATACAACAATAGTCATACAACAATACAACCATACAACAATGCAGTCATACAACAATACAACCATACAACAATACAACCATACAACAATACAACCATACAACAATACAACCATACAACAATACAACCATACAACAATACAGTCATACAACAATACAACCATACAACAATACAACCATACAACAATACAACCATACAACAATACAACCATACAACAATACAGTCATACAACAATACAACCATACAACAATACAGTCATACAACAATACAACCATACAACAATACAACCATACAACAATACAACCATACAACAATACAACCATACAACAATACAACCATACAACAATACAACCATACAACAATACAACCATACAACAATACAACCATACAACAATACAACCATACAACAATACAACCATACAACAATAAAGTCATACAACAATACAACCATACAACAATACAACCATACAACAATACAGTCATACAACAATACAGTCATACAACAATACAACCATATAATACAGTCATACAACAATACAACCATATAATACAGTCATACAACAATACAACCATACAACAATACAGTCATACAACAATAGTCATACAACAATACAGTCATACAACAATACAACCATACAACAATACAGTCATACAACAATACAGTCATACAACAATACAACCATACAGTCATACAACAATACAACAATACAGTCATACAACAATACAACCATACAACAATACAACCATACAACAATAGTCATACAACAATACAACAATAGTCATACAACAATACAGACATACAACAATACAGTCATACAACAATACAGTCATACAATATAACAATACAACCATACAGCAATACAACCATACAACAATACAGTCATACAACAACACAGTCATACAACAATACAGTCATACAACAATACAACCATACAACAATACAGTCATACAACAATACAACCATACAACAATACAGTCATACAACAATACAACCATACAACAATACAACCATACAGTACAACCATACAACAATACAACCATACAATAGTCATACAACAATACAACCATACAACAATAGTCATACAACAATACAGTCATACAACAATACAGCCATACAATACAGTCATACAACAATACAACCATACAACAATACAGTCATACAACAATACAACCATACAACAATACAACCATACAATACAACCATACAACAATACAACCATACAATAGTCATACAACAATACAACCATACAACAATAGTCATACAACAATACAGTCATACAACAATACAGCCATACAATACAGTCATACAACAATACAACCATACAACAATACAGTCATACAACAATACAACCATACAACAATACAACCATACAATACAACCATACAACAATACAACCATACAATAGTCATACAACAATACAACCATACAACAATAGTCATACAACAATACAGTCATACAACAATACAGCCATACAATACAGTCATACAACAATACAACCATACAACAATACAACCATACAACAATAGTCATACAACAATACAACCATACAACAATACAGTCATACAACAATACAGCCATACAATACAGTCATACAACAATACAACCATACAACAATACAGTCATACAACAATACAACCATACAACAATACAGTCATACAACAATACAACAATAGTACAATACAGTCATACAACAATACATCCATACAACAATAGTCATACAACCTACCCTGGAGTGTAGGAGACATTATACACCCCAGGGGACCCAACACTCCAGGGGACCCTGCACTCCAGGGGACCCAACACTCCAGGGGACCCTACACTCCAGGGGGACCCTACACTCCAGGGGACCCTACACTCCAGGGTGACCCTACACTCCAGGGGGACCCTACACTCCAGGGTGACCCTACACTCCAGGGTGACCCTACACTCCAGGGGACCCTACACTCCAGGGTGACCCTACACTCCAGGGGGACCCTACACTCCAGGGGACCCTACACTCCAGGGGACCCTACACTCCAGGGGACCCTACACTCCAGGGGACCCTACACTCCAGGGGACCCAACACTCCAGGGTGACCCTACACTCCAGGGGACCCTACACTCCAGGGGACCCAACACTCCAGGGTGACCCTACACTCCAGGGTGACCCTACACTCCAGGGTGACCCTACACTCCAGGGGACCCAACACTCCAGGGGACCCTACACTCCAGGGGACCCTACACTCCAGGGGACCCTACACTCCAGGGGACCCAACACTCCAGGGGACCCTACACTCCAGGGGACCCAACACTCCAGGGGACCCTACACTCCAGGGGACCCTACACTCCAGGGGACCCAACACTCCAGGGTGACCCTACACTCCAGGGTGACCCTACACTCCAGGGGACCCTACACTCCAGGGGACCCTACACTCCAGGGGACCCTACACTCCAGGGGACCCTACACTCCAGGGGGACCCTACACTCCAGGGGGACCCTACACTCCAGGGGGACCCTACACTCCAGGTTGACCCTACACTCCAGGGTGACCCTACACTCCAGGGGGACCCTACACTCCAGGGTGACCCTACACTCCAGGGGACCCTACACTCCAGGGGACCCTACACTCCAGGGGACCCTACACTCCAGGGGACCCTACACTCCAGGGGACCCTACACTCCAGGGGACCCTCCACTCCAGGGGACCCACACTCCAGGGGACCCTCCACTCCCGGGGACCCTACACTCCAGGGGACCCTACACTCCAGGGGACCCTACACTCCAGGGGACCCTACACTCCGGGGACCCTCCACTCCAGGGACCCAACACTCCAGGGGACCCTACACTCCAGGGGACCCTACACTCCAGGGAACCCTACACTCCCGGGGACCCTCCACTCCAGGGACCCTACACTCCAGGGGACCCTACACTCCCGGGGACCCTCACTCTCCACTCCAGGGGACCCTACACTCCAGGGGACCCTACACTCCAGGGGACCCTACACTCCAGGGGACCCTACACTCCAGGGGACCCTACACTCCAGGAACCCTACACTCCAGTAGGCCCCTACACTCCAGGGGCCCTACACTCCAGGGGACCCTACACTCCAGGGGGACCCAACACTCCAGGGGGCCCTACACTCCCGGGGACCCTCCACTCCAGGGACCCAACACTCCAGGGGACCCTACACTCCAGGGGACCCTACACTCCAGGGGACCCTACACTCCAGGGGACCCTACACTCCAGGGACCCTACACTCCAGGGGACCATACACTACACTCCAGGGGGCCTACACTCCGGGGGACCCTACACTCCCGGGGACCCTACACTCCAGGGGACCCATACACTCCAGGGGACCATACACTCCAGGGGACCCTACACTCCCGGGACCCTACACTCCCGGGGACCCTACACTCCAGGGGACCCTACACTCCAGGGGACCCCTACACTCCAGGGGACCCTACACTCCAGGGGACCCTACACTCCAGGGGACCCTACACTCCAGGGGGACCCTACACTCCAGGGTGACCCTACACTCCAGGGGACCCTACACTCCAGGGGACCCTACACTCCAGGGGGCCCTACACTCCAGGGGGCCCTACACTCCAGGGGGCCCTACACTCCAGGGGACCCTACACTCCAGGGGACCCTACACTCCAGGGGGACCCTACACTCCAGGGGACCCTACACTCCCGGGGACCCTACACTCCAGGGGACCCTACACTCCAGGGGACCTACACTCCAGGGGACCCTACACTCCAGGGGACCCTACACTCCAGGGTGACCCTACACTCCAGGGGTGACCCTACACTCCAGGGGACCCTACACTCCAGGGGACCATACACTCCAGGGGACCCTACACTCCCAGGGGACCCTACACTCCAGGGTGACCCTACACTCCAGGGGACCCTACACTCCAGGGACCCTACACTCCAGGGTGACCCTACACTCCAGGGGACCCTACACTCCAGGGGACCCTACACTCCAGGGGACCCTACACTCCAGGGACCCTACACTCCAGGGGACCATACACTCCAGGGGACCCTACACTCCAGGGGACCCTACACTCCAGGGGACCACACTCCAGGGGGCCCTACACTCCAGGGGGCCCTACACTCCAGGGGCCCTACACTCCAGGGGCCCTACACTCCAGGGGCCCTACACTCCAGGGGCCCTACACTCCAGGGGACCCTACACTCCAGGGGACCCTACACTCCAGGGGACCCTACACTCCAGGGGACCCTACACTCCAGGGGACCCTACACTCCAGGGGACCCTACACTCCAGGGTGACCCTACACACTCCAGGGGACCCTACACTCCAGGGGCCCTACACTCCAGGGGACCCTACACTCCAGGGGACCCTACACTCCAGGGGACCCTACACTCCAGGGGACCCTACACTCCAGGGGACCATACACTCCAGGGGACCCTACACTCCAGGGGACCCTACACTCCAGGGTGACCCTACACTCCAGGGGACCCTACACTCCAGGGGACCCTACACTCCAGGGGGACCCTACACTCCAGGGGACCCTACACTCCAGGGGACCCTACACTCCAGGGGACCCTACACTCCAGGGGACCCTACACTCCAGGGGACCATACACTCCAGGGGACCCTACACTCCAGGGGACCCTACACTCCAGGGACCCAACACTCCAGGGGGCCCTACACTCCAGGGATCCTACACTCCAGGGGACCCTACACTCCAGGGGACCCTACACTCCAGGGGACCCTACACTCCAGGGGACCCTACACTCCAGGGACCCTACACTCCAGGGACCCTACACTCCAGGGGCCCTACACCCAGGGGACCCTACACTCCAGGGGACCCTACACTCCAGGGGACCCTACACTCCAGGGGACCCTACACTCCAGGGGACCCTACACTCCAGGGGACCAACACTCCAGGGGACCCTACACTCCAGGGGACCCTACACTCCAGGGGGACCCTACACTCCAGGGGGGCCTACACTCCAGGGACCCTACACTCCAGGGGACCCTACACTCCAGGGGACCCTACACTCCAGGGGACCCTACACTCCAGGGGACCCTACACTCCAGGGGACCCACACTCCAGGGGACCCTACACTCCAGGGGACCCTACACTCCAGGGGACCCTACACTCCAGGGACCCTACACTCCAGGGGACCCTACACTCCAGGGGGACCCTACACTCCAGGGGACCCTACACTCCAGGGGACCCTACACTCCAGGGACCCTACACTCCAGGGGACCCTACACTCCAGGGGACCCTACACTCCAGGGACCATACACTCCAGGGGACCCTACACTCCAGGGGCCCTACACTCCAGGGGACCCTACACTCCAGGGGGACCCTACACTCCAGGGGACCCTACACTCCAGGGGACCCTACACTCCAGGGGCCCTACACTCCAGGGACCCTACACTCCAGGGGACCCTACACTCCAGGGGACCCTACACTCCAGGGGACCCTACACTCCGGGGGCCCTACACCCAGGGGACCCTACACTCCAGGGGCCCTACACTCCAGGGGACCCTACACTCCAGGGGACCCTACACTCCAGGGACCCTACACTCCAGGGGACCCTACACTCCAGGGGACCCTACACTCCAGGGACCCCTACCCTCCCACACTCCAGGGGACCCAACACTCCAGGGGGACCCTACACTCCAGGGACCCTACACTCCAGGGGACCCTACACTCCAGGGGACCCTACACTCCAGGGGACCCTACACTCCAGGGGACCCTACACTCAGGGGACCCAACACTCCAGGGACCCTACACTCCAGGGGACCCTACACTCCAGGGACCCTACACTCCAGGGGACCCTACACTCCAGGGGACCCACACTCCAGGGGACCCTACACTCCAGGGGACCCTACACTCCACAGGCCCTACACTCCAGGGGGACCCTACACTCCAGGGGACCCTACACTCCAGGGGACCCTACACTCCAGGGGACCCTACACTCCAGGGGACCATACACTCCAGGGTGACCCAACACTCCAGGGGACCCTACACTCCAGGGGACTCTACACTCCAGGGGACCTACACTCCAGGGGACCCTACACTCCAGGGGACCCTACACTCCAGGGGACCATACACTCCAGGGGACCATACACTCCAGGGTGACCCAACACTCCAGGGGACCCTACACTCCAGGGGACCCTACACTCCAGGGGGCCCTACACTCCATGGGGACCCAACACTCCCGGGGACCATACACTCCAGGGGGCCCTACACTCCAGGGGGCCCTACACTCCAGGGGGACCCTACACTCCAGGGGACCCTACACTCCAGGGGACCCTACACTCCAGGGGGCCCTACACTCCAGGGGGCCCTACACTCCAGGGGACCCTACACTCCAGGGGGACCCTACACTCCAGGGGACCCTACACTCCAGGGGCCCTACACTCCAGGGGACCCTACACTCCAGGGGCCCTACACTCCAGGGGACCCTACACTCCAGGGGACCCTACACTCCAGGGGGACCCTACACTCCAGGGGACCCTACACTCCAGGGGACCCTACACTCCAGGGGCCCTACACTCCAGGGGGCCCTACACTCCAGGGGGCCCTACACTCCAGGGGACCCTACACTCCAGGGGGCCCTACACTCCGGGGACCCTACACTCCAGGGGGCCCTACACTCCAGGGGACCCTACACTCCAGGGGACCCTACACTCCAGGGGGACCCTACACTCCAGGGGACCCTACACTCCAGGGGGCCCTACACTCCAGGGGGCCCTCCGCGTTAGTTCTAATCTCTTCGCCTTAAGACATATTTATCAAGCAATGGGCAGTAATTCCCTTATCTTATTACCCTATTACTTAAGGGGGCGTGTGTGGGGGTACTCACCTAGTTGTGCTTGCGGGGGTTGAGCTCTGGCTCTTTGGTCCCGCCTCTCAACTGTCAATCAACAGGTATACAGGTTCCTGAGCCTATTGGGCTCTATCATATCTACACTTGAAACTGTGTATGAAGTCAGCCTCCACCACATCACTGCCTAATGCATTCCACCTGTTAACTACTCTGACACTGAAAAAGTTCCTTTTTACGTCTCTGTGGCTCATGTGGGTACTCAGTCTCCACCTGTGTCTCCTTGTTCGCGTCCCACCAGTGTTGAATAGTTTATCTACCCTGTCAATTCCCCTGAGGATTTTGTAGGTAGTGATCATGTCTCCATTTATATACCCTGTATAATAATAATGGTAATACAGCCCAGAGGAATTAAACAACAAACGGGTCCTCCTCACACTCCAGCATCTCAATGTCTCTCCTCCATTAGGCCCGCACACAGTCACCCTTGACCCCAGTGGGACTTGACCCCAGTGGGACTTGACCCCAGTGGTTGACAGGGGAGCCGCTGGGAACTTCAAACCTCTGGCTCTTGGGCTCTCGCTACTGATGCTTCGACTGTGAACTGTGTTGGAGTGGCACTCTAGTTAACTGTTGTGTCTCCTGGTCCACTCTCACCCCCGCTGTCTCTCCTGGTCCTCTCTCACCCCCCCCCCCCCGCTGTCTCTCCTGGTCCACTCTCACCCCCCCTGTCTCTCCTGGTCCACTCTCACCCCCCCNCAAGTCGCTTTGTTTAGAATATTCTTAAATAAGTTATATATGAATCCACATCGAAATCACCTTTTACGTCACCTATCGCTGGGTTCATGTCTCGCTCCAAGACCGGCCCACACCCCCAACCCAAGACTTTCCAATCTATTGACCCAGAAAATTTCTTAGGCTGTTAAAATCAGCTTTTCGAAAATCTGGCACTTTAACAGAATTTCTCCTACAGGTCTAATCCATTCTATGCTAAACTGATTTCTTTGTGATCACTGTTCCCTAGCTCACTCCTATTTCCATGTCCTTAATTTGTGTTTCCCTGTTAGTTACACTAAATCTAAAATATTATTTCCCTCGTTGGTTCCTTAATGTGTTGCCTAAGAAAGCAATCGTCAATTAATTCTAGAAAAATCTCTGCTTCACTATTCCCTGTTTTGTTCAACCAGTTTATTCCACTAAATTAAAGTCACCCATGACATAAACTGTTAGATCTAGATGCCCTAGATATTTCATCCATAGATGCTTTGCTTCCATTCTGTCTAAATTTGGTGGCCTATATATAACTCCTATTATAATATTATTTGCTTTTTCGTTTAATTCTATCCAAATAGTTTCTGTGTGTGGCTCAGTTTTGATCCCCTCTTTGAGACTACATTTCAAATTGTCCCTAACATATATGGCTACTCCCCTCCTCGTCTAATATATCGATCTGTGTGAAATAGTTTAAATCCATTTATTTGATATTCAGCTAATAGTTCTCTATTTTTACATTCATCCACGTTTCCGTAAGTGCAACAATATCGATTTTTTCTGTGCAGACAAGAGCATTTAATTCGTTAATTTTATTTCTTAGACTTCTACTGTTAGTGTAATATACCCTAAGTGATCACAAAGAAATCAGATTTGGCATAGAATGGAATAGACCTGTAGGAGAAAATTCTGTTAAAGTGCCAGATTTTCGAAAAGCTGATTTTAATAGCCTAAGAAATTTTTTGGGTCAAATTGATTGGAAAGTCTTGGGTATGGGGTGTGGGCCGGTCTTGGAGCGAGACATGAACCCAGCGATAGGTGATGTAAATGGGGATTTCGATGTAGATTCAATTTATAACGTATTTAAGAATATTCTAAACAAAGCACAGGAACGTAGTATACCACACAAATTGAATAGATCGATTACTAATGACCCAAAGTGGATAACAAAGAATTTGAAGAATCTTATAGGTAAAAAGAGAGCTTGGTACAAGAGGATTAAAAATGGGGAGGTCACTTTAGAACAGGAATTCGTACAACTAGTTAGAAATGTTAAAAAAGAGATAAGGAAAGCAAAAAGAAACTATGAAGTTCGTATAGCAGGGCAAGCAAAGACAAATCCTAAAGGGTTTTTTCAGTTATATCGAACTAAGACTAGGGAAAGGATAGGTCCATTAAAAACTGAGACAGGTCAAATAACAGATAGTGATGAAGAGATGAGTAGTATTTTTAATAAATATTTTGTATCTGTATTTACTAAAGAGGAACTTAACAATATGCCTTCAGCCCAACAAGTCTATGTGGGTGGGGACGAGGACAGGTTGACGAGTTTAGCAGTTACCAGGGAGGATGTTCTTAAACAAATAGTAAAACTCAAACCAAACAAATCCCCAGGGCCGGATGAAGTGTTTGCCAGAGTGCTGAAAGAATGCAAAGAGGAGCTTTGTGACCCACTGTCAATCATATTTAATAAATCAATAGAGTCAGGCAGAGTGCCAGAGTTTTGGAAAGTTGCTAATGTGATACCAGTTTTTAAGAAAGGAGATAGATCACTTGCGTCTAACTATCGACCAATTAGCCTAACGTCTATTGTGGGAAAGTTACTCGAATCTATAATAGCAAATAAAATTCGTCTTCATCTTGAAAAACATAAATTAATAATTGAGTCGCAACATGGTTTATAAATGGCCGTTCATGTTTAACAAATTTGTTATCTTTTTATTCTAGCATAGTTGAGGCAGTTGATAGTGGTAAGGATTGTGATGTTGTGTACCTTGACTTTAGCAAAGCTTTCGATACAGTGCCACATGAAAGACTGATTAAAAAGATAGAGGCTCATGGTATTGGGGGTGCTATATTAAGCTGGATTAGGGCATGGCTATACCAAAGGAAACAGAGTTAGTATAAATGGAGTCAAGTCAGAGTGGGAAAATGTTGTAAGTGGAGTGCCTCAAGGCTCTGTCTTGGGACCTCTGTTGTTTATAATATATATAATGATTTAGATTCAGGTTTGAGTAGCAACATTTGCAAATTTGCCGATGATACGAAAATCGGTAGGGAAATTAATTCGGAGGAGGACTCACTATCACTTCAAGTTGATCTAGATAGGGTTTGAAATGGTCAAAGGATTGGCAGATGCAGTTTAATGCTGATAAATGTAAAGTTCTGAGGCTAGGTAATGATGATAGAGTTACAAGATACGAGCTAGATGGTGTTGAGATTGCGAAGTCGGATTGCGAAAGGGATCTGGGAGTTATAATTAGTAAGAATTTAAAACAAAAGGATCAATGCATAATGTTCGTAATAAGGCAAATAGGACACTGGGATTTATTAATCGCAGCGTAAGTAACAAGACACCTGGTGTGGTTCTCAAGCTATATCTTGCTCTGGTTAGGCCCCATTTAGATTATGCAGTTCAGTTTTGGTCGCCATATTATAGAATGGATATAAATTCACTTGAACGTGTCCAGCGTAGGATGACTAAGTTAATTCCCCAAATTAGAAATCTTTCATATGAAGAAAGATTAACAAAGCTTAATTGCATTCACTGGAAAGGCGAAGAGTTAGGGGTGACATGATAGAGGTTTACAAGTGGATGAATGGACATAACAAAGGGATATTAATAGGGTATTAAAGTATCAACACAGACAGAACGCGAAACAATGGGTATAAATTGGATAAGTTTAGATTTAGGAAAGACTTGGGTAAATACTGGTTCAGTAACAGGGTTGTTGATTTGTGGAACCAATTGCCGCGTAACATTGTGGAGGTGGGGTCCCTCGATTGTTTCAAGCGTGGGTTGGACATGTATATGAGTGGGATTGGGTGGTTATAAATAGGAGCTGCCTCGTATGGGCCAATAGGCCTTCTGCAGCTGCCTTTGTTCTTATGTTCTTTCCTAAATCTAAACTTATCCAATTTATACCCATTGTTTCGTGTTTCATCCTTAAGTTGTTAATTAGCTTAACGTCAATCGTGGGAAAGTTAATTGAATCCATAATTCCAATTACCATTCCTCATCTAGAAAAACATAAATTAATAAATGATTCTCAACATGGTTTTACTAATGGCCGATCATGTTTAATAAATATGTTCTCATTTTTTTTTTTTTTTTTTTTTTTGAGATATATACAAGAGTTGTTACATTCTTGTACAGCCACTAGTACGCGTAGCGTTTCAGGCAAGTCCCTGGAATACGATCCCCGCCGCGAAGAATCGTTTTTTCATCCAAGTACACATTTTACTGTTGCGTTAAACAGAGGCTACAGTTAAGGAATTGCGCCCAGTAAATCCTCCCCGGCCAGGATACGAACCCATGACATAGCGCTCGCGGAACGCCAGGCGAGTGTCTTACCACTACACCACGGAGACTGGTGGTAAGATTTGTTGATAGCACATTAGCCTCCACTTTATTCCAGCATAGTTGAGATAGTGGTTTGTGATATTGTGAACCTTGACTCAGTCGATTAGTCGTAGCTCAGTCGATTAATTAAGGCAGTGTCTGGGATGCTCTCAGACGTCGGTTCGAATCCTCGTCACGGCCCTTGTGGATTTGTTCTTGTACATCTTGACTTTAGCACAGGTGTATAGGTGACATGTAGTGCCCGCCCTCCAAGTATAAGCCCACACAGGTCGGTCTCTTCCTCATTACGGGTTATTCATGCCCGTGCCACCTCTTGGGTGGCTTTATCTT
This sequence comes from Procambarus virginalis, assembly GCA_020271785.1. Taxonomy (NCBI): domain Eukaryota; kingdom Metazoa; phylum Arthropoda; class Malacostraca; order Decapoda; family Cambaridae; genus Procambarus; species Procambarus virginalis. The sequence continues at coordinate 5,779,559 of WNGS01162647.1, forward strand.
TATCAATCAATCAGTCTGTTCCTCAGTGTTGTGTCAACTGTGTGTGGACGCTGACTGCTCCCTGGCAGAGTTGCTCCCTGCAATGTCTTCAGTCACCACTATCATTCCCAACTTGAGATGTTGGTCATCGGGTTAGGGGTCATTGGAGTGCTGCTCACGATGCTGCTGCTGGCCCAGATAGTCTACTGGATCATTGTTAACGTAAGTCTCTTCAAACGTCATTGTTCTTACTACACTGTTTAGTTCTGTAATGATAAGACATATGCATATCTGAACATAATATGTTGACCAGACCACACACTAGAAGGTGAAGGGACGACGACGTTTTGGTCCGTCCTGGACCATTCTCAAGATTGTCGACCTGAGAATGGTCCAGGACGGACCGAAACGTCGTCGTCCCTTCACCTTCTAGTGTGTGGTCTGGTCAACATACTTCAGCCACGTTATTGACTCATCACTTGCATTAATTGATATATTGCAGATACCACCGTCCCAGGTCGTAGTGCAAGAGTTGCCCCTGGTGGAGCTGCCAGTCACCCAGACGAGGCTCAGGGACGTGTTAGAGTCAAGCTTGAGGTCTGGGGAGATGATGTCCATCAAACGTTCCCTTCGTCCTCACAAGCTGTCCCTTCTCGCGTCCTGCAAGTCCAGGAAACATGGGAGAGGAGGTAAGCCAGTCCATAGTGTGGTCGACCTATCTGCCGTTCTTGTAGACCACGATAACGCCTCCATTGAGACGGATGAGACTTGCAGTTGCACAGATAACCGCTCACAGGGTCTATCACGCACCTTGTCCATACAAGCCCAAGTCCATGCAAGAGATACTGTTGACTCTGAAGATGAGAATACGCTGGTACCATCTCAGGATACGGATAACGATAACAAGACTCTGACGCCTTCAAGCTGCTCCGCGCTCTCCACCTGGAAGTGTTCCTCGACCGGAGGAAGGTCGAGGACCTCCCCTTCTTCAGTGAAGACGTCTAGCCACCAGGATGGACCTATCCTCGACGACAGCATCAATGGCATATCCCATCCCATTAACTGGGACGACCCTGAACTCGTCCTGATTCTGTAGTCGCCACAGATGTGGAGTCACCAGGAGAGGGACACATTCCCAGCAGGTGTGTGTGCTTGGGATGGTCTCTGGTCCTCAGACACAAGCCAATCAGGTGACTGGCCAGTCTGATTGGCTCAGGTCTCTCTAGTTACCAGGAGGGGGGGTGATGAATATTGTGTTAATTTAAGTTATCTGTCTCTGTGGGGCTGCTTTTGTATTTCTGCTTGACAGTATTTCCAGCTATTTTCTGACCACAATGTTTTGTGGTTCCCAATGTTTCGAGTCTTTTTCATCCCTGTTCATCATACACCAGAATAATAAACTTAAAATGCATATACAATATCGATGTTTTATTCCATTTACATTTCAATTATTTATATACTAGGATATTTGAAAAATTTATACACTGAAACGTTAATGTGTTAGATTATCAGGTTTAGAATTTAATCTCAATTTCTTCCTAAAACCCTAAAGGGCGCAATAGGTCCACAGAGTAATGGGCTCAGAGTAATGGGATGAAGCGGCTCTTATTTCCCCTCAAATACTGAAAAGAATTACTGAAAAAAACTGTACCACTTACGGGCTATTCATGCCCGTGCCACCTCTTGGGTGGCTTAATCTTTATCAATCAATCAATCTTTTATTTCCCTCCACATGTCAACTAACTTTTCGTCGCAAGTTGAAGTGGACCGTTCAACTAAGAAATTTGGTGAGTGTGAATCATTATTCAAGGCGGGTTCACCGGCCCAATAGAACGGGACAAAAGAGACAGTGGAACATCTAACCACTGACGGATTTAGGAATATTGTTTTGCTTACTCTTCAAGTGGAAATAATCTACAATAAAGTGATTTTTTAAGTATTCGATATACTTGGATCCTGAATTTTCTTCGTCTCAACAATGAAAGTGTTGTGTGGGCCAAGGGAAACATTGAACGTGGTGATAAACAGTCAGATTGGAAAGGCGAAGAGTTAGGGGTGACATGATAGAGGTTTACAAGTGGATGAATGGACACAACAAAGGGGATATTAATAGGGTATTAAAAGTATCAACACAAGACAGAACACGAAACAATGGGTATACATTGGATAAGTTTAGATTTAGGAAAGACTTGGGTAAATACTGGTTCGGTAACAGGGTTGTTGATTTCTGGAACCAATTGCCGCGTAACATTGTGGGGGTGGGGTCCCTCGATTGTTTCAAGCGTGGGTTGGACATGTATATGAGTGGGATTGGGTGGTTATAAATAGGAGCTGCCTCGTATGGGCCAATAGGCCTTCTGCAGTTGCCTTTGTTCTTATGTTCTTATGTTACCTTGTTGTTGGCGATGAGTCACAATAACGTGGCTGAAGTATGTTTACCAGACCACCAGACCACACACTAGAAGGTGAAGGGACGACGACGATTCGGTCCGTCCTGGACCATTCTCAAGACTGTTGCCTTGTCGAAGGGTGAAAGACTTTTTCTACAAGGACTTGTATACAGGAAAGTGGCGACATATATTGAGGAGGCCACATTATGCATGAAGACATGTCTTGCCCATTAGTTTTACCCCATATCAGTACTGTGGTGAGAAGCATGTCTCGTGACAGTGTAGAGTCAAGATTGACAAAGGAGAAATGGTCTGCTGCAATTTTCGAGACATCCACAGTCCTGGTTCCTGTCCCATGAAGCCCCGTGCGAGAGATTCGAACCCGGTAACCACAAGCAGGATAAACGAGGCTCCAAGTGAAGGAGCCTTCGATCTTACCTGCTGTGAAGCGAAGATGTCTTGCTGATCACACAGCAAGAACAAGGAAGAAACAATGGATACACAGCGATAACCTAACACTGAGATAATGATGATATCATTGAACTTACAATCACAGGTACAATCAAAGATATGAGTATTGGGGGATAGAATTTCAGATATAAATTAAGCTTCGGCGATTAGACTAATGAGAGACGCGGGAGCTAATGGATTAATCCGCTATTATCATCGCTGAGGTTATTTATTTCACTGATATGCAACATCTCTGGAAATTATTTTGTAGACCATTTTCCTGGGCTTCTCCGCCAACATTTTCCAGCACACGGGTCGAACACTGCCATCATTAGTGGATAGTTCATGTTCCTCAGACTTATCTCTGATACTCCATCCTCTTCCTCTTTTTCTAGAGTTTCCATCCTCTTCTCCAACTTGTCTAGGTATGCCACTAATCTAGGAACCGGATTGATAATACTTTTCAATGCAAGAATGCTGCCAGGGAATGATATTCAGTTCTACGGGCTCACCATAGCCCGTGCTGCTGAATCGTCGCGGTGCCTTTCTCACGAACGTTGATCTCAGAGGCTGTTGTTGTCTCTCTACTGTTTGTCCCTTGTTCCTGCTGCACCATCTGGCCACCCTTCGGAGGCTCGGTTAACCTGCTTGTGGTTAATGTGGGTTCGACTCTCCCACACGGGGCTTCATGAAGGACATCTGTAAATTCCCTACATAACGTTCAACGTTATGTAGGGGTTATGTAGAGCCCTACATAACGTTCCACATTATGTAGGGGGTTATGTAGAGCCCTACATAACGTTCAACGTTATGTAGGGGTTATGTAGGGCCCTACATAACGTTCACGTTATGTAGGGGTTATGTAGGGCCCTACATAACGTTCCACATTATGTAGGGGTTATGTAGGGCCCTACATAACGTTCCACATTATGTAGGGGTTATGTAGGGCCCTACATAACGTTTCACATTATGTAGGGGTTATGTAGGGCCCTACATAACGTTTCACATTATGTAGGGGTTATGTAGGGCCCTACATAACGTTCAACGTTATGTAGGGGTTATGTAGGGCCCTACATAACGTTCAACGTTATGTAGGGGTTATGTAGGGCCCTACATAACGTTCCACATTATGTAGGGCCGGTGGACTCCTTATGGAGGCTGGTGAACTACTTAAATAATGCCTCCAAATTCCTCGGCCAACTGAACGGTCGCTGGCTTGTGATAGTGGACATGTTGAGGGAGAGTAGCTGCCCCTTCCGTCCATTACTGTGGCGCCTCTGCCGTGTGGGGTCCTTGAGGTGCTTGGGTCCTGTTGCAGCCTTCCCGAGGAAATATGTCTGAGTTTGTATAGAACGTTGAAACCCACTTTTTGTGGGTCTCTCTGTGCACAGTGTTCCGTTTGTGTCTCCTGGTTTCTGCTACCTGAAGAGGCTTGCAATCGTCGTGTCATTGAAGTCACGGGTTCGCAGCTTTTAACAGCGCTCCAAGACGATATATGGTATACAAATTGTATAAAGGTGAAAAACAATAGCATTTCAAGATATATATATATATATATATATATATATATATATATATAATATATATATATATATATATATAACAGCAGAAAAGATAAAAGGCATCCCGTGTTGGTGTTAATTGTTTCTTTGGCAATTTCTTTAGCAATTTCATGATGTCTCCAAGAAATACATTCTTGGGAGACATCATGATTTGTATCATTAGACCTTAAGGATCCTATTAACTCCCACGTTCTTGACCAGACCCACACTAGACGGTGAAGGGACGACCATGTTTCGGTCCGTCCTGGACCATTCTCAATGGTCCAGGACGGACCGAAACGTCATCGTCCCTTCACCTTCTAGTGTGTGGTCTGGTCAACATACTTTAGCCACGTTATTGTGACTCCTCGCCTGCTCCCACATTCTGTTTGTAACATCTTACATATGTAGATTGATTGATAAAGATTAAGCCACCCAAAGGTGGCACGGGCATGAATAGCCCGTAAGTGGTGGCCCTTTTGAGCCATTACCAGTATCAAGAGCTGATAATGGAGATCTGTGGAGGTGCGACTGCACCCTGCGTGACGGGAGATGTCTCCCGGACCAAATGGTGACCAGATGGTGTTACATATGTACATATGTACTTGTATATATGTACTTTTCCACTGAATAATCATTTATTATGCTTTCATACGCATTACTATTTCCTTCCCGCCTTCTGAAGTGAGAGGATTAACCCATTAGCTCCCTCGCCTCTCATTAGTCTAATCGCTGAAGCTTCATTTATCTCTGAAATTCTATCCCCAATATTCTGTAAGTTCACTCATGTTATCATTATCTCGGTGACGGTATCTCTTGGGCCAGGAGAATAATCTGGGGATTATTCTCACGGCTTCATGTTGTACCTTCTCCAACTTGATTTACAACCCAGCTCCTGTGCCAGGTAAGTTACGGGATCACCATAGCCCGTGCTGCTTGAAACATGCTCCGAGTAGCTGAATCTATAACAACAGCCAACTTGTTCAGTCTGACTTTACCAACAGTAGACATGACAGGGGCAGCATAATTACTAACAAATCTCACAATATATCATTACCATTGGAATGTGAAATATAGAATATAATTAATAATTGTGTACTGTACGGGTTTGTGAGCTTCTTGTGGACCTTATATAGACGAGGGAAATAGCTAAAGATACTCTATCTTTTTGAGATGTATTTTCTTTTCTCAATAGATGTACTTGAATTTTAATAATAAACCATTTTAAAATGATATAACCTATTTTTATTGACTCCTATTTATAGCTAGAGAAATAAAGTTAACTTGAGAAAGTTTATTATGTCTAAGCTTGGGTGGACATAGAGGCAGGTGGTAAGTTAGTCTTGTAAGGAAGTTATTATAGTCCACGACATCCTCCCTTATGTGTAGCCTACGCCTGAAACACTCCACGGACCCAACACCTCCAACTCTTTCCTCCTTTTTCAGAGCTTCATAGTTTCTTGTGTAGTTTCTGAATCCTTTTTTAACTGTCGCAGGAGTCGTAATAACCTGGTTGAAGTTCTAATGACCAAACCACACACTTCAGAGGATGGAGATAAGACGATGTTTCGGTCCGTCCACGACCATTATAGTGGTCGTGTTGATAGTGATTCACGACGTTGTTTGGAACTTTCGGACGTTGAAAACTTCCCAAACGACGTTTAAATTGGAAGTTTAAATGAAAAGTTTAAATTTTCAAGCCACAATTGACTTGAGAATGGTCCAGGACGGACCGAAACATCGTCGTCCCTTCACCTTCAAGTATGTGGTCTGCTCAACATTTCAACCAGGTTATTGTGCCTCCTCGCCTGCACTGCGAGGTGAGGTGTAGCGGCGGCCCTGGAGGTATTACCTCACCTGGGTAGGTCTCTCAGCAGTCTTCCCTCACCTGTGTAGGGGCCCTGAAGCCTCCCTCACCCGCCTGGGTCTCCTAAGATCGTCGGAACAAGAGTGATTATGGTTGAAAAGCCTGGTTTGGTGGTCATTGGACTGGCCATGGTTGGCGTAATGGTCCTCACTGTGCTCGTGGATTACCTCATATACTGTATCGTCTCTCATGTAAGGCTATACATTGGGCTCGAACCTTCGAATGAGAGTCCAGAGATACTTCAATATTTTCACGTGATTTCATGGTGTATAATTAGCTTGTGTTTTGCCTTGTTTGGGGAACTGAACTGATATACTCCCCAACGAGAGGTATACCATTGGTATACATATATAATGTATGTATACCTACATATATGTATACCGTTGGTATACTGCTAAATAATCCTAAACTTTACCATTCCCTGACATGTCTACCCTCCACCTGGGGGCCTCCACCTGGGGGACCCTCCACCTGGGGGACCCTCCACCTGGGGGCCCTCCACCTGGGGGCCCTCCACCTGGGGGACCCTCCACCTGGGGGCCCTCCACCTGGGGGACCCTCCACCTGGGGGACCCTCCACCTGGGGGACCCTCCACCTGGGGGACCCTCCACCTGGGGGCCCTCCACCTGGGGGCCCTCCACCTGGGGGACCCTCCACCTGAGGGACCCTCCACCTGGGGGCCCTCCACCTGGGGGACCCTCCACCTGGGGGGCCCTCCACCTGGGGGACCCTCCACCTGGGGGACCCTCCACCTGGGGGACCCTCCACCTGGGGGACCCTCCACCTGGGGGACCCTCCACCTGGGGGACCCTCCACCTGGGGGCCCTCCACCTGGGGGACCCTCCACCTGGGGGACCCTCCACCTGGGGGACCCTCCACCTGGGGGGCCCTCCACCTGGGGGACCCTCCACCTGGGGGACCCTCCACCTGGGGGGACCCTCCACCTGGGGGACCCTCCACCTGGGGGGCCCTCCACCTGGGGACCCTCCACCTGGGGGCCCTCCACCTGGGGGCCCTCCACCTGGGGGACCCTCCACCTGGGGGACCCTCCACCTGGGGGACCCTCCACCTGGGGGACCCTCCACCTGGGGGACCCTCCACCTGGGGGACCCTCCACCTGGGGGGCCCTCCACCTGGGGACCCTCCACCTGGGGGCCCTCCACCTGGGGGCCCTCCACCTGGGGGACCCTCCACCTGGGGGACCCTCCACCTGGGGGACCCTCCACCTGGGGGCCCTCCACCTGGGGGGCCCTCCACCTGGGGGACCCTCCACCTGGGGGACCCTCCACCTGGGGGACCCTCCACCTGGGGGGCCCTCCACCTGGGGGACCCTCCACCTGGGGGACCCTCCACCTGGGGGACCCTCCACCTGGGGGACCCTCCACCTGGGGGGCCCTCCACCTGGGGGACCCTCCACCTGGGGGACCCTCCACCTGGGGGACCCTCCACCTGGGGGCCCTCCACCTGGGGGGCCCTCCACCTGGGGGACCCTCCACCTGGGGGACCCTCCACCTGGGGGCCCTCCACCTGGGGGACCCTCCACCTGGGGGGCCCTCCACCTGGGGGCCCTCCACCTGGGGGACCCTCCACCTGGGGGGCCCTCCACCTGGGGGACCCTCCACCTGGGGGACCCTCCACCTGGGGGACCCTCCACCTGGGGGACCCTCCACCTGGGGGGCCCTCCACCTGGGGCCCTCCAGAGAGCAACACTTCACCTTTCCAATGCTATAAAGTGCTAAGGTTAATCTTGTTATTAGTGCCTCGGTGAGTCCCCTGCCCCCCCCCCCCCCCACACGAGGTGTATTCCATTGTCAAACAACATTTTGTGTCCACTATACTCCTATATGAGGCCCTATACGTTCACTATACTCCTATATAAGGCCCTATATGTTCACTATTCTCCTATATGAGGCCCTATACGTTCACTATACCCCTATATGAGGCTCTATATGTTCACTATACTCCTATATGAGGCCCTATACGTTCACTATACCCCTATATGAGGCCCTATATGTTCACTATACTCCTATATGAGGCCCTATATGTTATTTTTTAAAATGTTTTTGTTTTCAGGTGAAGACTTCATCAAAGTCATGTGGGCAACAGACTAATTCCTACTACAGCTTCCAGAATGAGATAACCAACTTTGATGGTCTCAAAGGCTCCTGTCAAGAGTCTGCTTGGCCCCTTGGCCAGACACACAATGTATAATACGACGCCCTGAGTGTCGCCAGCAGCTCTCTGTGTGCCGAGGCCTCAACCAACATTTACCACCGTCCAGGTTAAGGCTCCTGTCAACACTTCAGAGGTCATGTCACCGGCCTCTCGTTGCCCGCAGTCAACAGCCCAGAAAGTGCCCACTTTGGAGGAAATCTCTCTAGTTCAGGAACTCTCTCTGTTCCACGAATCTCTCTATTCCTGGGCCAGCCTCGAGAGGACATTATTATGACAGACAAGACATCAATCCTTTGAGAGAATGACCTTGGTAGAGGTACATCCTGGCAGCGACCAGTCCCACCAAGCGACCAGGGGCATAGTCAGGCAAGCCCTGGCTCTGGCACGTCACAGTGCCTCGACCAGATGGAAGCGGCTCTAGTGTCCTGTCTATCAAGTGTTTCAAACTGTTGTTTTCCACATTAAGTATGGTGGAAGTTACTCCTAACTCACTGCTTGTAGTCTACACATTTACTCCAATAAAACATGAACATAAACCCAGTTTATAATTTATTTTTCATCATTTAAATACTTGTTAAGGGAAGCAATAATATATTATACTCCCTTTATTGATAGATCTAAATTTATTCTGGAATGTCTCTGTAACTGTACAATTTGATGTCGTTACTTGTTACAAGTTAGGGTGTATAATACACCCTAACTAGAGAGTATAATACACCCTAACTAGAGTGTATAATACACCCTAACTAGCGTGTATAATAGTGCTTGCATATAATAGTTCATAGAGTGTATAATCTATAAATAAAAAAAGGAAATGTTCGAAATATCTTCAGCGTTTGCTTTGAAATTTTGACAGAACGTTGCATTCGAATTGTGTTTTTATACCTTACTAGCAGTACCCGGCCAACGCGTTACCTGTCCCCCTCCTCCACCATTCCCCCATCACCGTCCCCTGTCCTCCCCACCATTCCCCCATCACCCGTCCCCCACCATCCCGTCCCCTCGTCCTTCCCCACCATTACCCCCCTC
>WNGS01162647.1:5836313-5866488 GCA_020271785.1 Procambarus virginalis
TGGATTGGATGGTTATAAATAGGAGCTGCCTCGTATGGGCCAATAGGCCTTCTGCAGTTGCCTTTGTTCTTATGTTCTTATATTCTGGAATTATCAAATACTCAAATGTTGGGCCAGAAATTATATACACAACTTAGTTTGCTTTGATCTTGTTTTATTTAAGAAATGCTATATGAAAATTACAAGTTGTGAGACTAATTGATAACTACAGTTTAACCTATGGATAACTTACGACAGAATTAACCCTCTGTCAGAATTAATTAGAATTAATTAAGGAAGTCAGAATTCTGACTGCCAGGATGGACTGTTTCGCATCCTAGGACCAGTCGTCGACCAGTCCTGGCAGCGTTGGGACTGGTCGCCGTCAGGAAGGCTGGGATAAGGACAGGTCTTACATGGAGGATGAGAATAGTTCCTTTTACGTTAGCAATGTTATCGTCGATATTGGAGAGGAAGGAAGTATTAACGGAAGATGTCGTCCAGCAGACACCAGCAGGAAGGTCTGCTTGCCAAGTCTGTGGCAACTTTCCGTGTCTCTGACAGTCCTTATGCGGACTCTAACTGTCGGGAGAACATCATGTTTGGCTACAGAAGACCGAGCTGATACAGTAATCAAACTGTGATCTCATTCTGGAAGCTGCCGTAGGAGTTTTGCTTCACCTCGTCCATTAAGCTGTCGTAAGCTGTATAATGTTGCCTGTCAAGCTGGCCCTCAGCTGTCGTCTCTATCTGAAAAGATAAAACACAATAAGAAAATTTATATACAGCAACAATAATCTGAAGAATAATTTTATAGCAATGTTGACCAGGCCACACACTAGAAAGTGAAGGGACGACGACGGTTCAGTCCGTCCTGGACCATTCTCAAGTCGATTGTGAATGGTCCAATCGACTTGAAAATAGTCCAATCTACTTGAAAATAGTCCAATCTACTTGAAAATAGTCCAATCGACTTGAAAATGGTCCAATCGACTTGAAAATGGTCCAATCGACTTGAAAATGGTCCAATCGACTTGAAATGGTCCAATCGACTTAAAAATGGTCCAGGACGGACCGAAACGTCGTCGTCCCTTCACCTTCTAGTGTGTGGTCTGGTCGACATATTTCAGCCCCGTTATTGTGACTCCTCGCCTGCATTTCATAACAATATTACAATCGCTTTAGAATTCTTAACATCAAGATCCTTCCAAGCTTCAAACATCTGCTACGCTTAACACTGACCTTATCAACGATGCAATTGAGTATTAACAAGACAGCGATCAAGACAGCCATCCCGGCTAGGACAGAGAGCTGCAGCATAAACAGCTCTGTGTCGGGGGAGTTGTGGCTGATAGCCATCTTAAGGGGCTGTCTATGTCTTGACCCTCGTTAGGGGACACAGAATGATCGCTGGAGTAGTTTGTGGCTCAGACGTCGGGGGTTATATATGTTGGTGTGGCACCTCACTGTCTCCAGTATCAGCTCTTGATACTGGTAATGGCTCAAAAGGGCCACCACTTACGGGCTATTCATGCCCGTGCCACCTTTTGGGTGGCTTAATCTTTATCAATCATCAATCAATCTCACTGTCTCCAGTATCAGCTCTTGATACTGGTAATGGCTCAAAAGGGCACCACTTACGGGCTATTCATGCCCGTGCCACCTTTTTCAAACACAATTTTTAAGTTTTACACAAAAAAAAAAAAACGAAACATTTAAAAAGATTTAGAGTTTTCAGATAAAAATTTAAAAAATAATCTAAATTTATTATATATTACAGTTTATTATTAAAAATAAGTAATAACAGCGGGATTTAATGAAATAATAAAGATTTTTTATATTTCTAAATATAAATTTTATATTTCTACATTAAGGAAAAGTGAATAGGAATGAAGGAATTATCAGAGGAAAGCGCCAAGCCATTACGACTATATAGCACTTGGAAGGGGTCAGGATAAGGATTTGGGATGGGACGGAGGGAAGGAATGGTGCACAACCACTTATGGACGGTCGGGGGATTGAACGCCGACCTGCATGAAGCGAGACCGTCGCTCTACCGTCCAGCCCAAGTGGTTACTTCATCAACTTGGTCTTCAGCACCAGCTAGGAGACCAGATTCACGAAGCAGTTACGCAAGCACTTGCGAACCTGGGGTCAGATTCACGAAGCAGTTACGCAAGCACTTACGAACGTGTACATCTTTCCTCAATCTTTGACGGCTTTGGTTACATTTATTAAACAGTTTACAAGCATGAAAACTTGTCAATCAACTGTTGTTATTGTTATAAACAGCCTCCTGGTGCTTCGGAGCTCATTAACTGTTTAATAATTGTAAACAATGCCGCCAAAGATTGAGGAAAGATGGACAGGTTCGTAAGTGCTTGCGTAACTGCTTCGTGAATCTGGCCCCCCAGGTTCGTACGTGCTTGCGTAACTGCTTCGTGAATCTGGCCCCAGGTTCGTAAGTGCTTGCGTAACTGCTTCGTAAATCTGGCCCCAGGTTCGTAAGTGCTTGCATAACTGCTTCGTGAATCTGGCCCCAGGTTCGTAAGTGCTTGCATAACTGCTTTCGTGAATCTGGCCCCAGGTCTCGTTGGGAAGACGTCTCAGCACCTTGGACGGAAGATCGTAACCATAGTTAAGATACCATTCATCACCTTGGACGGAAGATCGTAACCATAGTTAAGATACCATTCATCACCTTGGACGGAAGATCGTAAGTGTTTTAACATTTCTCTAAACCGGATAAAGTAATTACTAATAATGTAATAATATTACAACATTTGAGTGCGGTAATATTAACGCAGAGATGTGACACATTTGCTAATTTCTTGCAATGGATTCGAACCCCCGTCGGAGTGTCTGTGTTGAAGAACTGCTTTCCAGAAGGAGTCTGTATCTGTTATAATATTCCAGCCCACCCAATGTACGCTAATTGGCCCGCTAATTGGCCCGCTAATTGGTATTACGATACCTTGTGCAAAGCTTCTTCAAATCTGAGACAATTTTACTGTCATCTTGAGGTAATCTTGATATGATTTTAGGGCTTAGTGTCCCCGCGGCCCGGTCCTCGACCAGACCTCCACCCCCCAGGAAGCAGCCCGTGACACCTGACTAACTCCCAGGTACCTATTTACTGCTTTTACTGTCATCAATATTGCTGTTGCACAGATCAACTACTGGACGGTTGCAGGTCCATAGATAAGACTGACGACACAAGTCTCCTGGCAACTGTTCCTCCCAGCTGTGATGTTCAGCGTTCAGCAGGAGGTAACACTGAAGCAAAGGGGGAGGGGGGGTATAGAATAATCCCCAGATTATTCTCCTGACCCAAGAGAATAATCCCCAGATTATTCTCCTGACCCAAGAGAATAATCCCCAGATTATTCTCTTGACCCAAGAGAATAATCCCCAGATTATTCTCCTGACCCAAGAGAATAATCCCCAGATTATTCTCCTGACCCAAGAGAATAATCCCCAGATTATTCTCTTGACCCAAGAGAATAATCCCCAGATTATTCTCTTGACCCAAGAGAATAATCCCCAGATTATTCTCCTGACCCAAGAGAATAATCCCCAGATTATTCTCTTGACCCAAGAGAATAATCCCCAGATTATTCTCTTGACCCAAGAGAATAATCCCCAGATTATTCTCCTGACCCAAGAGAATAATCCCCAGATTATTCTCTTGACCCAAGAGAATAATCCCCAGATTATTCTCTTGACCCAAGAGAATAATCCCCAGATTATTCTCTTGACCCAAGAGAATAATCCCCAGATTATTCTCTTGACCCAAGAGAATAATCCCCAGATTATTCTCCTGACCCAAGAGAATAATCCCCAGATTATTCTCCTGACCCAAGAGAATAATCCCCAGATTATTCTCCTGACCCAAGAGAATAATCCCCAGATTATTCTCCTGACCCAAGAGAATAATCCCCAGATTATTCTCTTGACCCAAGAGAATAATCCCCAGATTATTCTCTTGACCCAAGAGAATAATCCCCAGATTATTCTCTTGACCCAAGAGAATAATCCCCAGATTATTCTCTTGACCCAAGAGAATAATCCCCAGATTATTCTCCTGGCCCAAGAGATACCGTCACCGAGATAATGATAACATGATTGAACTTACAGAATATTGGGGATAGAATTTCAGAGATAAATGAAGCTTCAGCGATTAGACTAATGAGAGGCGAGGGAGCTAATGGGTTAATCCTCTCACTTCAGAAGGCGGGAAGGCATAATACACAAATCACAATAGCGTGATGCATCAAACAAATCCACAAGGGCCGTGACGAGGATTCGAACCTGCGTCCGAGAGCATCCCAGATGCTGTCTTAATCGACTGAGCTACGACATGGTCAAAAGAGTTGAAACCAGAAGTTCTACTGAACTTACTTGGATCCTGCAGCCTCTCCGAGACACAAACCAGGGTTTTACACAACTCCCCCCTGCACCCGAGCTATGTCAATAGGTCGTTCTACGTCTTCGCCCTTACTTCATTACACGTAGAAGACGTAGAACGACCTATTGACATAGCTCGGGTGCAGGGGGGAGTTGTGTAAAACCCTGGTTTGTGTCTCTGAGAGGCTGCAGGATCCAAGTAGGTTCAGTAGAACTTCTGGTTTCAACTCTTTTGACCATGTCGTAGCTCAGTCGATTAAGGCAGCATCTGGGATGCTTGGGCTGGACGGTCTCGCTTCATGCAGGTCGGCGTTCAATCCCCGACAGTCCAAGTGGTTGGGAACCATTCCTTTCCCCCGTCCCATCCCAAATCCTAACCCCTTCCCAGTGATATATAGTAGTAATGACTTGGCGCTTTTCCCCTGATAGTTCCCTTCCCTGGGATGCTCTCAGACGTAGGTTCGAATCCTCGTCACGGCCGTTGTGGATTTGTTCATTGATAATCAACATGGACTTGCCCACACTCTCCACACACACTTAAACTCTCTATAAACCAACATCGCCTGAGTCAGACCTACGGGCTCGCCATAGCCCGTGCTACATGGACACTTCATCCTGAGTAGATAAATCTGAAACAACAACAGTCAGAGACTCCAAACATTTCAACATTTCATCTTCCTCAGCGCCATAAAAGGTAACTCTATTCGCAACAATGTTTTCCAATTCTATTTTTGTACACCAGTTTTTTTTTAGGCTACTCAGCTAACATTTTCCAGCACACGGGGCTGACCACTGCCATCATTAGTGGATAGTTCAGCCATCCAGCACACGGGGCTGACCACTGCCATCATTAGTGGATAGTTCAGCCATCCAGCACACGGGGCAGACCACTGCCATCATTAGTGGATAGTTCAGCCATCCAGCACACGGGGCTGACCACTGCCATCATTAGTGGATAGTTCAGCCATCCAGCACACGGGGCTGACCACTGCCATCATTAGTGGATAGTTCAACCATCCAGCACACGGGGCTGACCACTGCCATCATTAGTGGATAGTTCAGCCATCCAGCACACGGGGCTGACCACTGCCATCATTAGTGGATAGTTCAGCCATCCAGCACACGGGGCTGACCACTGCCATCATTAGTGGATAGTTCAGCCATCCAGCACACGGGGCTGACCACTGCCATCATTAGTGGATAGTTCAGCCATCCAGCACACGGGGCTGACCACTGCCATCATTAGTGGATAGTTCAGCCATCCAGCACACGGGGCTGACCACTGCCATCATTAGTGGATAGTTCAGCCATCCAGCACACGGGGCTGACCACTGCCATCATTAGTGGATAGTTCAGCCATCCAGCACACGGGGCTGACCACTGCCATCATTAGTGGATAGTTCAGCCATCCAGCACACGGGGCTGACCACTGCCATCATTAGTGGATAGTTCAGCCATCCAGCACACGGGGCTGGCCACTGCCATCATTAGTGGATAGTTCAACCATCTGTGAGACTCTATCCTCTTCCTTTACTGTCTTTACCCAACTGTTTTATTTCCCACTACACTTCCAACAACAGATTGATTGATTGATGAAGATTAAGCCACCCAAAAGGTGGCACGGGCATGAATAGCCCGTAAGTGGTGGCCCTTTTGAGCCATTACCAGTATCAAGAGCTGATACTGGAGATCTGTGGAGGTGCGACTGTGCCCTGCGTGATGGGAGATGTCTCTTGTTGCTCCCAACAACAGATTGATTGATAGATAAAGATTAAGCCAAGTGGTGGCACGGGCATGAATAGCCCGTAAACCCCATCAACATTCCCCACTAAACTTATATATTGATATTACTGCATGACAACTGTTGCCTCTGTTCACCCAGCAGTAAAATATGTACCTGGTTATAAAACCATTCGCCGGGTCGTGTTCCAGGGAACATTAGCATTAAGGACGTGCCCAAAAGGCTACGGTGCTGGTGGCTCTACAAGAAGATAACTCTTGTATATATATAAATTAAAAAAAAAAATAAAATGTATTGATCGGCTTTTCAAGTGGCAATATTTGCAAGGTTGCAGATGATGCAATTATTGAACGGGAAATATTTTCAGTCAAAGAACAAATCCACAAGGGCCGTGACGAGGATTCGAACCTGCGTCCGAGAGGTTTTCAGTCAAATAAAGGTCATTCGAAGACGATTTAAAGTAGCTCTTGAAACTGTCGAAAAAATGTTAGATGCAGTTTACTGGCGACCAGTGACGTTATGGGGCTGGTTAATGATGCTTATGTGTTGGGAATAAGGCTGTTGTTGTTGTTGTTGTAGATTTAGCTACTCGGAACGAACTGTCCATGTAGCACGGACTATGGTGATCCCGAAATTGAGTTCGGTTATTCGCGATAACCTTGTTACTGTGATATTTGGGGTCACAGTTTTAAATGGAGGTGGGGTGTCCTCCTTTTTCCCTGTTTCCTTTCTACTTCTGTTTTAGCGCACTGGTTTTAGTCTTGTTTTAATAACATTATCTTGGTGGTTCTAGACGCAGAATGTTCACTAGTGGTCCCATTCCTCAACGGCTTTTCTAATCATTGTAGTCGCGGTGGAATGTGCATCTAATGCAGCTGCTGTCGTTGGATTAATGTTGAGTTTGATGCGCAGGGCTTCAGTTGCTTCACATTCCAGTAAGTAGTGTAATAGTGGCGCCTCTGCTTCTGTTCCACAGATATGACACTCTTTAACTATTGGGTTCATTACCTCCCAGCAGCACTTGTAACCAAGCCTGAGTCTGTGTATGGCTACTGCAATGTCTCTGGATATCTTTTTGCCAGGCTTGAAAGAGGAGTAACCAGTGGCTTGTTCGTACTATATCGCAGTGGATCTTCCTTCCGCTACTTTGGCTCTGTGGCGACTTTTGATAGTTGGGAGTTTTATATCATATAGTTTTATAATTATCCCTTTCGCAATCTCAACACCATCTAGCTCGTATCTTGTAACTCTATCATCATTACCTAGCCTCAAAACTTTACATTTATCAGCATTAAACTGCATCTGCCAGTCTTTTGACCATTTTAAAACCCTATTTAGATCAACTTGAAGTGATACCGAGTCTTCTTTCGTGTTAATTTCCCTACCGATTTTTGTATCATCTGCAAATTTGCAGATGTTGCTACTCAAACCTGAATCTAAATCATTTATATATATTATAAACAACAGAGGTCCCAGGACAGAGCCTTGAGGCACTCCACTTACAACATTTTCCCACTCTGACTTGACTCCATTTATACTAACTCTGTTTCCTTTGGTATAGCCATGCCCTAATCCAGCTTAATATAGCACCCCCAATACCATGAGCCTCTATCTTTTTAATCAGTCTTTCATGTGGCACTGTATCAAAAGCTTTGCTAAAGTCAAGGTACACAACATCACAATCCTTACCACTATCAACTGCCTCAACTATGCTAGAATAAAAAGATAACAAATTTGTTAAACATGAACGGCCATTTATAAAACCATGTTGCGACTCAATTATTCATTTATGTTTTTCAAGATGAAGACGAATTTTATTTGCAATTATCGATTCAAGCAACTTTCCCACAATAGACTTTAATGCAATACATATTATGCAGTAAATATGCATTTATCACACGCAATATATGTTCCCACTTGGACAAATTGTAAATATATACTTTTTAGCTTGAACAAGTAAGGAAATGTGAATCACAAATACGTTAGTTTGTTGATGGTTTATTGTTGGCCACAGACTTACGGGTAACTGTAAGGAGTTATGGGTAATTACAGTCAGAATTGTAGTTAACTCCTTACAGTAAGACATGAGAAATTCTTTACAATTTTACAATTACAGTAATGGGAAACTTCTTACAATTAGACTTATGGATAACTATGCAGTTAAGACTTATGGGTAGTAAAGACTTATGGGTCGTTAGGAATGCCTCATCGCTGGTCGCTGTCAGGGTGAACCATAACTGGTCTTAAATGATGAAGGAGAGATTAATTTCTTCCTGGTTTCCCAAGTCATCAGCAGCAAGAAGGACAGATTGTCCTCTGAGAGTGAAAATCTTCACCAGTGTCCATAGTCTCTGGGCTCTATCTTGCAGGTAGCGAGGAGCTGCCGACGAAGCCTCTCTATCCTCCCTCGTGACGCCTGACGAAGCCTGTCTATCCTCCCTCGTGACGCCTGATGAAACCTCTCTATCCTCACTCGTGTTATCGGGTGAAATATCGCTGTCAGACCTGTTATTGATCACCGACATCTCTATCATATCGCAATTTTCTGGGTCTGCTCTCTGCTTGTCCCAAGCGGCCACTAAGATGTCTATCGCTGATGCAGCGACATGTGTCGCCTCGCTAGGGTCATCATCCTTGTCTGACTGTCCCACGACAAGTCGTTCTTGGTTCTTCGTCATGTCTGAAGATGCGTTGGCGACAGCCGGAGCCTCCCGTCTGGCGTCAGAGGCATTCTGAGTCCAGGTCTGGAGTGAGATGGGACGGCCAGAGGAGCAGAGATGCTGCTCCTTCTGGAGGCTTGTTACCTCGTGGTGGTAGCTGGTGTGGTAGTTGAGCTGGTACCCGAGGGGAGAACTCAACTGCCTTGTCGACATGTCTTCCTAGAACATGTTAAATATGAACATTAGTACAGGTATATTGCTTAAGAACATAAGAGAAAGCTGACACAACACATTTTGGCTCATGTGAGACAGATGCTGATTTGTGTGTTATTTGTTCAGTAAAAACTTATTCCAAAACCAGTATTTACCCAGGACTTTAATGTATCTTAGATAATCCTGCTAAAGGATTAGCTAAAGATACACCACGAATAGAGTTGAAGGACCTGTCATCAATCATCCACCACCAATACAGCAGAAGGACCTGTCATCAACCATCCACCACCAATACAGCAGAAGGACCTGTCATCAACCATCCACCACCAACACAGTTGAAGGACCTGTCATCAATCATCCACCACCAATACAGCAGAAGGACCTGTCATCAACCATCCACCACCAATACAGCAGAAGGACCTGTCATCAACCATCCACCACCAATACAGCAGAAGGACCTGTCATCAACCATCCACCACCAATACAGCAGAAGGACCTGTCATCAACCATCCACCACCAATACAGCAGAAGGCTCTCTCATCAACCAATCACCATCAAGAACCTCACCATTTTTGCGAAATTGTGCTGCACCTCCATTGCTTCGGTCTTCTGAGACGCGCTGGCAATATCGCCTCGTGAAGCCTCGTGTCTGCTGGCCAGGCCACGCAGACTGGGGGTTAAGCACTGCGTGGCGACGGCAGACGACTCGGTCTGTTCAAATTTCAAACTCACGAATCTGGGAACACTTATGCAACGTCGCAAGTTTTAATATATATAGGTTAATGTACCACCTCACTGCTTCATTACTGTCCCCCCATAGTGACGGGGTACCTCAGGACACTCCCCATCCATGCCTTGGCTGGAACTCCCAATACTCACACGGCAGACATCTCCCGTCACCTGCAGTCGCACCTCCACAGATATCCAGTATCAGCTCTTGATACTGGTAATGGCTCAAAAGGGCCACCACTTACGGGCTATTCATGCCCGTGCCACCTTTTGGGTGGCTTAATCTTCATCAATCAATTACTCCCAATATTCACACATGCTTAAGAAGATTGAATTGGGTTGAGCAGACCACACACTAGAAAGTGAAGGGACGACGACGACTTGAGAATGGTCCAGGACGGACCGAAACGTTGTCGTCCCTTCACCTTCTAGTGTGTGGTCTGGTCAACATACTTCAGCCACGTTATTGGGACTCATCGCCTGCACTGTATTGGGTTAATTAACATTGACTTGGGCATAGAGTTGTTGTTGTTAAAGATTCGCTACTTGGAACAAACAGTTCCAAGTAGCACGAGCTATGGTGATCCCGTAGGTACTTGGGCATAGAGGGGAATTGTCTTACTGTAGATGAAATGCTAAGTGAATATTTTGCATTACGAATACAGCTTAAACTTGATAAAACGACTGCCTGCCTTCAGAAGAAAAGGTTCGAGTCTAGTGAGGGAGAATTAAGGGGTCTTAATTAAGGAGAATTAAAGGGTCTTAATTAAGGGGAATTAAGAGGTCTTAATTAAGGGGAATTAAGTTTCATCTAGTATAAACATCTTCATCTAGTATAAAAAAGCATTATACATAGGACAAGATGCCTAAGGGGTGGACATTAACAACGAGGAGAGCTCACAGGAATAGGAAGGGTAGGACTGAGGAAGGGAAGAATGCTTTACTGGCTGTTGCTAGGCTGTGTGGGGACAAGAGAAAGGAAATTAGGAGCAAGTAAGAACATAAGAACAAAGGTAACTGCAGAAGGCCTATTGGCCCATACGAGGCAGCTCCTATCTATAACCACACAATCCCACTCATATACATGTCCAACCTGGGGGAGTTGGGGAGTTATTGCAGAGAAAGTTGGGAGTAACAGAAACTTGAAGGAAATCTGGCAAGATGTAAATAAAGGGGTAAAAAGCATAATTTTGTTGCACATCCTGACCCGCAAGGAATTGCAAATGGTCTCGTAGATAAATGGGTGGAAGCTGCCAAACTAGTTCATGACCCGCTGTAACGAGAGAGTCATTAGATTCTTGGAAAGATTGATTGATTGATAAAGATTAAGCCACCCAAGAGGTGGCACGGGCATGAATAGCCCGTAAGTGTGGCCCTTTTTTTCAGTAATTCTTTTTAGTATTCTGAGGTTGCATTTAATCATCAAGCTGTTATCGCGGGGGAGGATACTGCTTCACAGTCTTTATGAGGGTCCAGCTGCTGGACACCTTTGTTGACCAGGAGAGTGGCTGTGTTGATGGCTTCAGGGTGGCCACAGCAAGATTCAGGAACTCTTAAAGCTCTTCTAAGGTCGTTGGTTGCTTCACATTCCAGAGGATAGTGAAGTAATGGCTTTTCCTTGGAAAGATGTAAGAAAGGATTTATACTTACAGCAGGTAACAGTGGTGATGCATGAAGGGTAAACTTAGACTAGTTTGCCTCAGCAGATAACAAAGGGATAAAGTTGTTGGTGTTGAGAAAAATGTTTATTACATCTGCCAAGGAGAGCGTCTGACAGGAATTGCAATTAGGAACAAAGCTATTAGATTCTTCGAAAGATGTAAGAAAAGATTTTATACTTACAGCAGGTAACAGTGGTGATGTCACTGTACAGGTATTACCAGAGAAGAACTAATAACGGCGATTAAAGTTGGGAGATCTACCGCCCCTGGGGAGGATGGAATAACTTATGAAATACTTAATGAACTTGCCATTATGACGAAAAGCCCACTTTTAGACCTCTTTAATATAAGTTATAAAGAAGGCAGTATTCCCAGTAAATGGAAAAAAGCTGTGATCATCACTATCCCTAAAGCCAATGGAGAGTACAGACCTGTNTGTTTTGCGGAGAAAGATTGGCAAAATGATCAGGGAAAGAGAAGGGCCTCAAAATAACAATTCACTTAGGGTATATTACACAAACAGTAGAAGTCTAAGAAATAAAATTAACGAATTAAATGCTCTTGTCTGCACAGAAAAAATAGATATTATTGCACTTACCGAAACGTGGATGAATGTAGATAATAGAGAAACTATTAGCCGAATATCAAATAAATGGATTTAAACTATTCACACAGATAGATATATTAGACGAGGAGGGGAGTAGCCATATACGTTAGGGACAATTTGAAATGTAGTCTCAAAGAGGGAATCAAAACTGAGCCACACACAGAACTATTTGGATAGAATTAAACGAAAAAGCAAATAATATTATAATAGGAGTTATATATAGGCCACCAAATTTAGACAGAATGGAAGCAAAGCATCTATGGGATGAAATATCTAGGCATCTAGATCTAACAGTATTTATGTCATGGGTGACTTTATTTTAGTGGAATAAACTGGTTGAACAAAACAGGGAATAGTGAAGCAGAAGATTTTCTAGAATTAATTGACGATTGCTTTCTTACGCAACACATTAAGGAACCAACACGGGAAAATAATATTTTAGATTTAGTGTTAACTAACAGGGAAACACAAATTAATGACATCGAAATAGGGAGTGAGCTAGGGAACAGTGATCACAAAGAAATCAGATTTAGCATAGAATGGAATAGACCTGTAGGAGAAAATTCTGTTAAAGTGCCAGATTTTCGAAAAGCTGATTTTAATAGCCTAAGAAATTTTTTGGGTCAAATTGATTGGAAAGTCTTGGGTATGGGGTGTGGGCCGGTCTTGGAGCGAGACATGAACCCAGCGATAGGTGATGTAAATGGGGATTTCGATGTGGATTCAATATATAACTTATTTAAGAATATTCTAAACAAAGCACAGGAACGTAGTATACCACACAAATTGAATAGATCGATTACTAATGACCCAAAGTGGATAACAAAGAATTTGAAGAATCTTATAGGTAAAAAGAGAGCTTGGTACAAAAGGATTAAAAATGGGGAGGTCACTTTAGAACAGGAATTCGTACAACTGGTTAAAAATGTTAAAAAAGAGATAAGGAAAGCAAAAAGAAACTATGAAGTTCGTATAGCAGGGCAAGCAAAGACAAATCCTAAAGGGTTTTTTCAGTTATATCGAACTAAGACTAGGGAAAGGATAGGTCCATTAAAAACTGAGACAGGTCAAATAACAGATAGTGATGAAGAGATGAGTAGTATTTTTAATAAATATTTTGTATCTGTTTACTAAAGAGGAACTTAACAATATGCCTTCAGCCAACAAGTCTATGTGGGTGGGGACGAGGACAGGTTGACGAGTTTAGCAGTTACCAGGGAGGATGTTCTTAAACAAATAGTAAAACTCAAACCAAACAAATCCCCAGGGCCGGATGAAGTGTTTGCCAGAGTGCTGAAAGAATGCAAAGAGGAGCTTTGTGACCCACTGTCAATCATATTTAATAAATCAATAGAGTCAGGCAGAGTGCCAGAGTTTTGGAAAGTTGCTAATGTGATACCAGTTTTTAAGAAAGGAGATAGATCACTTGCGTCTAACTATCGACCAATTAGCCTAACGTCTATTGTGGGAAAGTTACTCGAATCTATAATAGCAAATAAAATCGTCTTCATCTTGAAAAACAAATTAATAATTGAGTCGCAACATGGTTTATAAATGGCCGTTCATGTTTAACAAATTTGTTATCTTTTATTCTAGCATAGTTGAGGCAGTTGATAGTGGTAAGGATTGTGATGTTGTGTACCTTGACTTTAGCAAAGCTTTCGATACAGTGCCACATGAAAGACTGATTAAAAGATAGAGGCTCATGGTATTGGGGGTGCTATATTAAGCTGGATTAGGGCATGGCTATACCAAAGGAAACAGAGAGTTAGTATAAATGGAGTCAAGTCAGAGTGGGAAAATGTTGTAAGTGGAGTGCCTCAAGGCTCTGTCTGGGACCTCTGTTGTTTATAATATATATAAATGATTTAGATTCAGGTTTGAGTAGCAACATTTGCAAATTTGCCGATGATACGAAAATCGGTAGGGAAATTAATTCGGAGGAGGACTCACTATCACTTCAAGTTGATCTAGATAGGGTTTGAAATGGTCAAAGGACTGGCAGATGCAGTTTAATGCTGATAAATGTAAAGTTCTGAGGCTAGGTAATGATGATAGAGTTACAAGATACGAGCTAGATGGTGTTGAGATTGCGAAGTCGGATTGCGAAAGGGATCTGGGAGTTATAATTAGTAAGAATTTAAAACAAAAGGATCAATGCATAAATGTTCGTAATAAGGCAAATAGGACACTCGGATTTATTAATCGCAGCGTAAGTAACAAGACACCTGGTGTGGTTCTCAAGCTATATCTTGCTCTGGTTAGGCCCCATTTAGATTATGCAGTTCAGTTTTGGTCGCCATATTATAGAATGGATATAAATTCACTTGAACGTGTCCAGCGTAGGATGACTAAGTTAATTCCCCAAATTAGAAATCTTTCATATGAAGAAAGATTAACAAAGCTTAATTTGCATTCACTGGAAAGGCGAAGAGTTAGGGGTGACATGATAGAGGTTTACAAGTGGATGAATGGACATAACAAAGGGGATATTAATAGGGTATTGAAAGTATCAACACAGGACAGAACGCGAAACAATGGGTATAAATTGGATAAGTTTAGATTTAGGAAAGACTTGGGTAAATACTGGTTCAGTAACAGGGTTGTTGATTTGGAACCAATTGCCGCGTAACATTGTGGAGGTGGGGTCCCTCGATTGTTTCAAGCATGGGTTGGACATGTATATGAGTGGGATTGGGTGGTTATAAATAGGAGCTGCCTCGTATGGGCCAATAGGCCTTCTGCAGTTGCCTTTGTTCTTATGTTCTTAGTCTTAGTTCGATATAACTTAAAAACTTTAGGATTGTCTTTGCTTGCCATGATATGCAACTTCATATTTATTTTTGCTTTCCTATCTCTTTTTTAAACATTTCTAACAGTTGTACGAATCCTGTTCGAAGTGACTTCCCCATTTTTTAATCCTTTTGTACCAAGCTCTCTTTTTACCTATAGGTTCTTCAAATTCTTTGTTATCCATTTGGGTCATTAGTATTCGATCTGCTCAATTTATATGGTATACTACGTTCCTGTGCTTTGTTAGAACTTCTTAAATACGTTATATTTTGAATCCACATCGAAAACCCCATTTACATCACCTCGCTGGGTTCAGTCTCGCTCCAAGACCGGCCCACACCCCTACCAAGACTTTCCAATCTATTTGACCCAAAAAATCTTAGGCTATTAAAATCAGCTTTTCGAAAATCTGGCACTTTAACAGAATTTTCTCCTACAGGTCTATTCCATTCTATGCTAAATCTGATTTCTTTGTGATCACTGTTCCCTAGCTCACTCCCTATTTCGATGTCATTAATTGTGTTTCCCTGTTAGTTAACACTAAATCTAAAATATATTTTCCCGTGTTGGTTTCTTAATGTGTTGCGTAAGAAAGCAATCGTCAATTAATTCTAGAAAATCTTCTGCTTCATTATTCCCTGTTTTGTTCAACCAGTTTATTCCACTAAAATTAAAGTCACCATGACATAAATACTGTTAGATCTAGATGCCCTAGATATTTCATCCCATAGATGCTTTGCTTCATTCTGTCTAAATTTGGTGGCCTATATATAACTCCTATTATAATATTATTTGCTTTTTCGTTTAATTCTATCCAAATAGTTTGTGTGTGTGGCTCAGTTTTGATTCCCTCTTTGAGACAATATTTCAAATTGTCCCTAACGTATATGGCTACTCCACCTCCTCGTCTATATATCTTGTGTGAAATAGTTTAAATCCATTTATTTGATATTCAGCTAATTGTTCTCTATTATCTACACTCATCCACGTTTGTGGATGAATGTAGGGTATTAAATGGGATGAATATTTGGGGTATTAAAAGTATCAACATAAGACAGAACACGAAACAATTGGTATAAATTGGATAAGTTTAGATTTAGGAAAGACTTGGGTAAATACTGGTTCGGTAACAGGGCTGTTGATTTGTGGAACCAGTTACCGCGTAACCGTGGAGGTGGGATCCCTCGATTGTTTCAAGCATGGGTTGGACATGTATATGAGTGGGATTGGCTGGTTATAAATAGGAGCTGCCTCGTATGGGCCAATAGGCCTTCTGCAGTTACCTTTGTTCTTATGTTCTTATGTAAAATGTTAGCATATTTGTTAAACATCAACGGTCTTACTAAACATCGTAAGTAAAACCATGTTTGGAACCTATTAATCTATGTTTTTGAAGATGAAGATGAATGGCTTTGCAATGATTGATTCATGCATTTTTTCCCACAATATACGTTTAAGGAAGTTTGACGCAAGTGATCTGTCTCCTTTCTTAAAAATTGGTACCACATTAGCAACCTTCCACGACTCTGGTTTGCCTGACTAATGATTTATTAAATATGGTAGACAGTGGCTCGCAAAGCTCCTCTTTGCATTTTTTCCTGTACCATCATCAACTCCCGGACAATTATCAATAACTTACAGTCAATAAATTATTCTGGAATTATCAAATACTCAAATGTTGGGCCAGAAATTATATACACAACTTAGTTTGCTTTGATCTTGTTTTATTTAAGAAATGCTATATGAAAATTACAAGTTGTGAGACTAATTGATAACTACAGTTTAACCTATGGATAACTTACGACAGAATTAACCCTCTGTCAGAATTAATTAGAATTAATTTAAGGCAGTCAGAATTAATTAGAATTAATTTAAGGCAGTCAGAATTAATTCGAATTAATTTAAGGCAGTCAGAATTAATTAGAATTAATTTAAGGCAGTCAGAATTAACTGTGACGCATCCTAGGACCAGTCGTCGACCAGTCCTGGCAGCGTTGGGACTGGTCGCCGCCAGGAAGGACAAGGACAGGTCTTACATGGTGGATGAGAATAGTTCCTTCTACGTTAACAGTGTTATCGTCGATATTGTTAACACGTTAACAGTGTTATCGTCGAAGTAGTAACGGAAGATGTCCAGCAGACACCAGCAGGAAGGTCTGCTTGCCAAGTCTGTGGCAACTTTCCGTGTCTCTGACAGTCCTTATGCGGACTCGAACTGTCGGGAGAACATCATGTTCGGCTACAGAAGACCGAGCTGATACAGTAATCAAACTGTGATCTCATTCTGGAAGCTGCCGTAGGAGTTAAGCTTCACCTCGTCCATTAAGCTGTCGTAAGCTGTATAATGTTGCCTGTCAAGCTGGCCCTCAGCTGTCGTCTCTATCTGAAAAGTTAAAACACAATAAGAAAATTTATATACAGCAACAATAATCTGAAGAATAATTTTATAGCAATGTTGACCAGACCACACACTAGAAAGTGAAGGGACGACGACGGTTCAGTCCGTCCTGGACCATTCTCAAGTCGATTGTGAATGGTCCAATCGACTTGAAAATGGTCCAATCTACTTGAAAATGGTCCAATCGACTTGAAAATGGTCCAATCGACTTGAAAATGGTCCAATCGACTTGAAAATGGTCCAATCGACTTGAAAATGGTCCAATCGACTTGAAAATGGTCCAATCGACTTGAAAATGGTCCAATCGACTTGAAAATGGTCCAATCGACTTGAAAATGGTCCAATCGACTTGAAAATGGTCCAGGACGGACCGAAACGTCGTCGTCCCTTCACCTTCTACTGTGTGGTCTGGTCGACATATTTCAGCCCCGTTATTGTGACTCCTCGCCTGCATGTCATACCAATATTACAATCGCTTTAGAATTCTTAACATGAAGAACCTTCCAAGCTTCAAACATCTGCTACGCTTAACACTGACCTTATCAACGATGCAATTGAGTATTAACAAGACAGCGATCAAGACAGCCATCCCCGCTAGGACAGAGAGCTGCAGCATAAACAGCTCTGTGTCGGGGGAGTTGTGGCTGATAGCCATCTTAAGGGGCTGTCTATGTCTTGACCCTCGTTAGGGGACACAGAATGATCGCTGGAGTAGTTTGTGGCTCAGACGTCGGGGTTATATATGTTGGTGTGGCACCTCACTGTCTCCAGGACGGGGGACATCTCCCGTCACGCAGGGTACAGTCGCATCTCCACAGATCTCCAGTATCAGCTCTTGATACTGGTAATGGCTCAAAAGGCCACCACTTACGGGCTATTCATGCCCGTGCCACCTTTTTCAAACACAATTTTTAAGTTTTACACAAAAAAAAAAACTTGAAACATTTAAAAAGATTTAGAGTTTTCAGATAAAAATTTAAAAAATAATCTAAATTTATTATATATTACAGTTTATTATTAAAAATAAGTAATAACAGCGGGATTTAATGAAATAATAAAGATTTTTTATATTTCTAAATATAAATTTTATATTTCTACATTAAGGAAAGTGAATAGGAATGAAGGAATTATCAGAGGAAAGCGCCAAGCCATTACGACTATATAGCACTTGGAAGGGGTCAGGATAAGCATTTGGGATGGGACGGGGGGAAGGAATGGTGCCCAACCACTTATGGACGGTCGGGGATTGAACGCCGACCTGCATGAAGCGAGACCGTCGCTCTACCGTCCAGCCCAAGTGGTTACTTCATCAACTTGGTCTTCAGCACCAGCTAGGAGACCAGATTCGCGAAGCAGTTACGCAAGCACTTGCGAACCTGGGGCCAGATTCACGAAGCAGTTACGCAAGCACTTACGAACGTGTACATCTTTCCTCAATCTTTGACGGCTTTGGTTACATTTATTAAACAGTTTACAAGCATGAAAACTTGCCAATCAACTGTTGTTATTGTTATAAACAGCCTCCTGGTGCTTCGGAGCTCATTAACTGTTTAATAATTGTAAACAAAGCCGCCAAAGATTGAGGAAAGATGGACAGGTTCGTAAGTGCTTGCGTAACTGCTTCGTGAATCTGGCCCCAGGTTCGTAAGTGCTTGCGTAACTGCTTCGTAAATATGGCCCCAGGTTCGTAAGTGCTTGCATAACTGCTTCGTGAATCTGGCCCCAGGTTCGTAAGTGCTTGCATAACTGCTTTCGTGAATCTGGCCCCAGGTTCGTAAGTGCTTGCATAACTGCTTTCGTGAATCTGGCCCCAGGTTCGTAAGTGCTTGCATAACTGCTTCGTGAATCTGGCCCCAGGTTCGTAAGTGCTTGCATAACTGCTTCGTGAATCTGGCCCCAGGTTCGTAAGTGCTTGCATAACTGCTTTCGTGAATCTGGCCCCAGGTTCGTAAGTGCTTGCATAACTGCTTTCGTGAATCTGGCCCCAGGTCTCGTTGGGAAGACGTCTCAGCACCTTGGACGGAAGATCGTAACCATAGTTAAGATACCATTCATCACCTTGGACGGAAGATCGTAAGTGTTTTAACATTTCTCTAAACCGGATAAAGTAATTACTAATAATGTAATAATATTACAACATTTGAGTGCGGTAATATTAACGCAGAGATGTGACACATTTGCTAATTTCTTGCAATGGATTCGAACCCCCGTCGGAGTGTCTGTGTTGAAGAACTGCTTTCCAGAAGGAGTCTGTATCTGTTTTAATATTCCAGGCCAACCAATTTACGCTAATTGGCCCGCTAATTGGTATTACGATACCTTGTGCAAAGCTTCTTCAAATCTGAGACAATTTTACTGTCATCTTGAGGTAATCTTGATATGATTTTAGGGCTTAGTGTCCCCACGGCCCGGTCCTCGACCAGACCTCCACCCCCCCAGGAAGCAGCCCGTGACACCTGACTAACTCCCAGGTACCTATTTACTGCTTTTACTGTCATCAATATTGCTGTTGCACAGATCAACTACTGGACGATTGCAGGTCCATAGATAAGACTGACGACACAAGTCTCCTGGCAACTGTTCCTCCCAGCTGTGATGGTCAGCGTTCAGCAGGAGGTAACACTGAAGCAAAGGGGGAGGGGGGGGTATAGAATAATCCCCAGATTATTCTCCTGGCCCAAGAGATACTGTCACCGAGATAATGATAACATGACTGAACTTACAGAATATTGGGGATAGAATTTCAGAGATAAATGAAGCTTCAGAGATTAGACAGATGAGAGGCGAGGGAGCTAATGGATTAATCCTCTCACTTCAGAAGGTGGGAAGGCATAATACACAAATCACAATAGCGTGATGCATCAAACAAATCCACAAGGGCCGTGACGAGGATTCGAACCTGCGTCCGAGAGCATCCCAGATGCTGTCTTAATCGACTGAGCTACGACATGGTCAAAAGAGTTGAAACCAGAAGTTCTACTGAACTTGCTTGGATCCTGCAGCCTCTCCGAGACACAAACCAGGGTTTTACACAACTCCCCCCTGCACCCGAGCTATGTCAATAGGTCGTTCTACGTCTTCGCCCTTACTTCATTACACGTAGAAGACGTAGAACGACCTATTGACATAGCTCGGTGCATGGGGGAGTTGTGTAAAACCCTGGTTTGTGTCTCGGAGAGGCTGCAGGATCCAAGTAGGTTCAGTAGAACTTCTGGTTTCAACTCTTTTGACCATGTCGTAGCTCAGTCGATTAAGGCAGCATCTGGGATGCTTGGGCTGGACGGTCTCGCTTCATGCAGGTCGGCGTTCAATCCCCGACAGTCCAAGTGGTTGGGCACCATTCCTTTCCCCCGTCCCATCCCAAATCCTAACCCCTTCCCAGTGATATATAGTAGTAATGACTTGGCGCTTTTCCCCTGATAGTTCCCTTCCCTGGGATGCTCTCAGACGTAGGTTCGAATCCTCGTCACGGCCGTTGTGGATTTGTTCATTGATAATCAACATGGACTTGCCCACACTCTCCACACACACTTAAACTCTCTATAAACCAACATCGCCTGAGTCAGACCTACGGGCTCGCCATAGCCCGTGCTACATGGACACTTCATCCTGAGTAGCTAAATCTGAAACAACAACAGTCAGAGACTCCAAACATTTCAACATTTCATCTTCCTCAGCAACTGTCCATCCTCGTCCGCCATAAAAGGTAACTCTATTCGCAACAATGTTTTCCAATTCTATTTTTGTACACCAGTTTTTTTTTAGGCTACTCAGCTAACATTTTCCAGCACACGGGGCTGACCACTGCCATCATTAGTGGATAGTTCCCCATCCACATGGGGCTGACCACTGCCATCATTAGTGGATAGTTCAGCCATCCAGCATACGGGGCTGACCACTGCCATCATTAGTGGATAGTTCAGCCATCCAGCACACGGGGCTGACCACTGCCATCATTAGTGGATAGTTCAGCCATCCAGCACACGGGGCTGACCACTGCCATCATTAGTGGATAGTTCAGCCATCCAGCACACGGGCTGACCACTGCCATCATTAGTGGATAGTTCAGCCATCCAGCACACGGGGCTGACCACTGCCATCATTAGTGGATAGTTCAGCCATCCAGCACACGGGGCTGACCACTGCCATCATTAGTGGATAGTTCAGCCATCCAGCACACGGGGCTGACCACTGCCATCATTAGTGGATAGTTCAGCCATCCAGCACACGGGGCTGACCACTGCCATCATTAGTGGATAGTTCACCATCCAGCACACGGGGCTGACCACTGCCATCATTAGTGGATAGTTCAGCCATCCAGCACACGGGGCTGACCACTGCCATCATTAGTGGATAGTTCAGCCATCCAGCACACGGGGCTGACCACTGCCATCATTAGTGGATAGTTCAACCATCCAGCACACGGGGCTGACCACTGCCATCATTAGTGGATAGTTCAGCCATCCAGCACACGGGGCTGACCACTGCCATCATTAGTGGATAGTTCAACCATCCAGCACACGGGGCTGACCACTGCCATCATTAGTGGATAGTTCAACCATCTGTGAGACTCTATCCTCTTCCTTTACTGTCTTTACCCAACTGTTTTATTTCCCACTACACTTCCAACAACAGATTGATTGATTGATAAAGATTAAGCCACCCAGGAGGTGGCACGGGCATGAATAGCCCGTAAGTGGTGGCCCTTTTGAGCCATTACCAGTATCAAGAGCTGATAATGGAGATCTGTGGAGGTGCGACTGCACCCTGCGTGATGGGAGATGTCTCCTGTTGCTCCCAACAACAGATTGATTGATTGATAAAGATTAAGACAAGTGGTGGCACGGGCATGAATAGCCCGTAAACCCCATCAACATTCCCCACTAAACTTATATATTGATATTACTGCATGACAACTGTTGCCTCTGTTCACCCAGCAGTAAAATATGTACCTGGTTATAAAACCATTCGCCGGGTCGTGTTCCAGGGAACATTAGCATTAGGACGTGCCCAAAAGGCTACGGTGCTGGTGGCTCTACAAGAAGATAACTCTTGTATATATAAATTAAAAAAAAAATAAAATGTATTGATCGGCTTTTCAAGTGGCAATATTTGCAAGGTTGCAGATGATGCAATTATGAACGGGAAATATTTTCAGTCAAAGAACAAATCCACAAGGGCCGTGACGAGGATTCGAACCTGCGTCCCAGAGGTTTTCAGTCAAATAAAGGTCATTCGAAGACGATTTAAAGTAACTCTTGAAACTGTCGAAAAAATGTTAGATGCAGTTTACTGGCGACCCAGTGAGGTTATGGGGCTGTTAATGATGCTTATGTGTTTGGAATAAGGCTGTTGTTGTTGTTGTTGTAGATTTAGCTACTCAGAACGAACTGTCCATGTAGCACGGACTATGGTGATCCCGAAATTGAGTTCGGTTATTCGCGATAACCTTGTTACTGTGATATTTGGGGTCACAGTTTTAAATGGAGGTGGGGTGTCCTCCTTTTTCCCTGTTTCCTTTCTACTTCTGTTTTAGCGCACTGGTTTAAGTCTTGTTTTAATAACATTATCTTGGTGGTTCTAGACGCAGAATGTTCACTAGTGAGTCCCAGTCCTCAACGGCTTTTCTAATCATAGGANCAAATTGAACAGATCGAACTAATGACCCAAAGTGGATAACAAAGATTTTAAGAACCTTATAGGTAAAAAGGAGCCTGGTACAAAAGGATTAAAAATGGGGAGGTTACTTTAGAACAGGAATTCGTACAACTGGTTAGAAATGTTAAAAAAGAGATAAGGAAAGCAAAAAGAAACTATGAAGTTCGCATAGCAGGGCAAGCAAAGACAAATCCTAAAGGGTTTTTTCAGTTATATCGAACTAAGACTAGGGAAAGGATAGGTCCATTAAAAACTGAGACAGGTCAAATAACGGATAATGACGAGGAGATGAGTAGTATTTTTAACAAATATTTTATATCTGTATTTACTAAAGAAGAACTTAACAATATGCCTTCAGCCGAACAAGTCTATGTGGGTGGGGATGAGGACAGGTTGACTAGTTTAGCAGTTACCAGGGAGGATGTAATTAAACAATTAGTAAAACTCAAACCAAACAAATCCCCAGGGCCGGATGAAGTGTTTGCCAGGGTGCTTAAAGAATGCAAAGAGGAGCTTTCCGAGCCACTGTCAACCATATTTAATAAATCAATAGAGTTAGGCAGAGTGCCAGAGTCATGGAAGGTAGCTAATGTGGTACCAATTTTTAAGAAAGGAGATAGATCACTTCCATCAAACTATCGGCCAATTAGCCTAACGTCTATTGTGGGAAAGTTACTTGAATCGATAATTGCAAATGCAATTCGTCTTCATCTTGAAAAACATAAATTAATAAATGAGTCGCAACATGGTTTTACAAATGGCCGTTCATGTTTAACAAATTTGCTATCTTTTTATTCCAGCATAGTTGAGGCAGTTGATAGTGGTAAGGATTGTGATGTTGTGTACCTTGACTTTAGCAAAGCTTTTGATACAGTGCCACATGAAAGACTAATTAAAAAATAGAGGCTCATGGTATTGGGGGTGCTATATTAAGTTGGATTAGGGCATGGCTATACCAAAGGAAACAGAGAGTTAGTATAAATGGGGTTAAGTCAGAGTGGGATAATGTTGTTAGTGGAGTGCCTCAAGGCTCTGTCCTGGGACCTCTGTTGTTTATAATATATGTAAATGATTTAGATTCAGGTTTGAGTAGCAACATTTGCAAATTTGCAGATGATACAAAAATCGGTAGGGAAATTAACACGAAAGAAGACTCGTATCACTTCAAGTTGATCTAAATAGGGATTTGAAATGGTCAAAAGATTGGCAGATGCAGGTTAATGCTGATAAATGTAAAGTTTTGAGGCTAGGTAATGATGATAGAGTTACAAGATACGAGCTAGATGGTGTTGAGATTACGAAGTCGGATTGCGAAAGGGATCTAGGAGTTATGATTAGTAAGAATTTAAAACAAAAGGATCAATGCATGAATGTTCGTAATAAGGCAAATAGGACACTGGGATTTATTAATCGCAGCGTAAGTAACAAGACACCTGGTGTGGTTCTTCAGCTATATCTTGCTCTGGTTAGGCCCCATTTAGATTATGCAGTTCAGTTTTGGTCGCCGTACTATAGAATGGATATAAATTCACTTGAACGTGTCCAGCGTAGGATGACTAAGTTAATTCCCCAAATTAAAAATCTTTCATATGAAGAAAGATTAATAAAGCTTAAATTGCATTCACTGGAAAGGCGAAGAGTTAGGGGTGACATGATAGAAGTTTACAAGTGGATGAATGGACATAACAAAGGAGATATTAATAGGGTATTAAAAGTATCAACACAAGACAGAACACGAAACAATGGGTATAAATTGGATAAGTTTAGATTTAGGAAAGACTTGGGTAAATACTGGTTCGGTAACAGGGTTGTTGATTTGTGGAACCAATTACCGCGTAACATGGTGGAGGTGGGGTCCCTCGATTGTTTCAAGCGTGGGTTGGACACGTATATGAGTGGGATTGGGTGGTTATAAATAGGAGCTGCCTCGTATGGGCCAATAGGCCTTCTGCGGTTACCTTTGTTCTTATGTGAGAGTTTGGTCCACCAGGCTGTTGCTTGGAGCGGCCCGCAGGCCCACATATACCTGCTTGATGGGGTTCTGGGAGTTGTTCTACTGCCCAAGCCCGGCCCGAGGCCAGGCTCGACTTGTGAGAGTTTGGTCCACCAGGCTGTTGCTTGGAGCGGCCCGCAGGCCCACATATACCTGCTTGATGGGGTTCTGGGAGTTCTTCTACTCCCCAAGCCCGGCCCGAGGCCAGGCTCGACTTGTGAGAGTTTGGTCCACCTGGCTGTTGCTTGGAGCGGCCCGCAGGGCCACATACCCACCCAGTCCGGCTGATCCGGAACTTCTCTTTGAAAACAATCCAGTTTTCTGTTGAAGATGTCCACGGTTGTTCCGGCAATATTTCTTATAGTCGCTGGGAGGACGTTGAATAACCGCGGACCTCTGATGTTTATACAGTGTTCTCTGATTGTGCCTATGGCACCTCTGATGTTTATACAGTGCTCTCTGATTGTGCCTATGGCACCTCTGCTCTTCACTGGTTCTATTCTGCATTTTCTTCGATATCGTTCACTCCAGTACGTTGTTATTTTACTGTGCAGATTTGGGGCCTGGCCAGTATTTTCCATGTGTACATTATTTGGTATCTCTCTCGTCTCCTTTCTAGAGAGTTTGGAGAGCTTTGAGACGATCCCAATAATTTAGGTGCTTTATCTCATCTATGCGTGCCGTATATGTTCTCTGTATTCCCTCTATTTCAGCAATCTCTCCTGCTGTGAAGGGGGGAAGTGAGTACTGAGCAGTACTCAAGACGGGACAACACAAGTGACTTGAAGAGTACAACCATTGTGATGGGATCCCTGGATTTGAAAGTTCTCGTAATCCATCCGATCATTTTTCTGGCTGACGCAATATTTGCTTGGTTATGCTCCCTAAACGTTAGGTCGTCGGACATCATTATTCCCAAATCCTTGACATGCTGTTTTTCTACTATGTTTTTTCTACTTTTCTATTCTATGTAAAGTATCCCAAGTATACACTATAAAATATGAGTGTGAGACCACGGAGGAAAATTGAAACAGGAATTTCCTTAAGTACTTTCGTATATTTATACATCTTCAGAAGTCCACTCCTTCTGAAGATGTATTAATATACGAAAGTACTTATTCTTGAAAGGAAATTCTTGTTTCAATTTTCCTCCGTGGTCTGACACTGTCACATTTTTAATCACGTGTTTATTTTCGTGATATACACACACTATAATATATGAATAACATTTTCGATATCATCATGTTGATATCAATTTATCACATTAATAGATAGCAGAATATCTGCAAGTCATCTATTTTCATATATTCATATTAGGAAGAAAATAGGTCATATCTTGACCCAGTTTTCATAAAAATATACATTGTCAGTAACCTTTCATCCATTTTAAAATAATACACGAGAATTTCTCACTTGGAAAGCGTGAAACTATATTTAGTTTGTAACAAGTACTGAAATGCCAATAAAGCCAATAAAAAATATGGGCTTGCTTTGATCAATTTTATTGTTGGAAATACAATATACAAATTACAAACATACTTTAGACTTGATGAACTTGTGTGAAAGAAAGACCTCTAATGGCAGATGAGAAGGCGTCTCAGATCGACTTGAGAATGGTCCAGGACGGACCGAAGCGTCGTCGTCCCTTCACCTTCTAGTGTGTGGTCTGGTCAACATACTTTAGCCACGTTATTGTGACTCCTCGCCTGATGTAAATTGTTTAATAAATGTTCTCAGAGCCACAGAACAAGTAGATGCGTAAATGTTGAATCCTGGTCCTTCACAGAGATGAGAAAGGCGTTAGTTCTGTTGCCAGAAAAACAAGAAAATTCCCGTTGAAGTGGACAGTTTCTGGACTACTGAGAGAGCAGTGAGGTCCCTCTGGAAGTGGTCTGGATCTGACCGTTCTCTGTGACAGGATACACATGGAAAACTCTCCTCTGTTGCCGTATAGGAAGGTCTGGAGAGTCTCTGGCGCTGACAGGATACACATGGAAAACTCTCTGAGTTCTTTGTTGAAGTTTTGACTGGTCTGGAGAATCCCTGACTTCAGTGCTGAGAGGATGTCTGTGGATCACTGTGTGTATGTCGTGCTGTGCTCTTGACGAGTCTTGAGAGACCCTGAAGTCTTTTGTGTTGAGAGGATTGACATGGATCACTGTCAGTATGTCCCGTTGTGGCGTTGACAGGTCTTGGCGTGGCCTTGACAGGTTTGGAGAGTCCGTGACGTCTGTGTTGGGCGGATTGACATGGATCACTGTGGGTGTGTCCTGGCGTGGTCTTGACGGCTCCTGAGACCCAGAGAAGACAGGCAGTTCGGCTTGAGACGAGCAGTGAGGTAGTTCACTGCCAGTAACCTCACGATGAAGGCTGCCGTAGTCATTAAACTGCTTCTCAGCCAAGTCTCTTTTCTGCAAATGGAAAACATAATCATTAAAAACCACATATATAAGACACTGCCGAGGAGAGGCAAATTAATATAGACATTTTACGTGGAAATAGAAGGTAATAAAAATAATTAAGCTAAACAGTAACATTAGATTTCCAATATTTCTAATGTTTATACATTGTTTAAGATTACCACACGCCTCAGACACCAGTCTCAAGGCAAGGACTCACCTTATTCAGGCATTTCAAAATTTGATAGCACACTATCAGCAATATTATCAATCCCAAGACTAATAACTCGGTGATCAATGTTCCCCTGTCGTTAGCCATGTTGTAAGTGATCCAAGCCTCTAAGGAAACACAGAATGGTTGCTGAAGGAGTTTGTGTTGATGACGGGGCTGACCTGTTGACGGGGCTGACCTGTTAACGGGCTGACCTGTTGACGGGGCTGACCTGTTGACGGGGCTGACCTGTTGACGGGGCTAACCTGTTGACGGGCTGCGTCAGTCTTGGTGTGAGTTAACACAGTCTTAATCTCACGAAGATTAACACGCGGACATAAGCAGGCGGCAGAGGCTTGGAGTGCTTAGTCCAGAGAACAATTGATGAAGATTAAGCCACCTCCTAATGGGCATGAATAGCCCGTAAGTGGTCGCCAACTACTGTTGTTGTTTCAGATTTAGCTACTCAGAACGAAGTGTCCATGTAGCACGGGCTATGGTGATCCCTAAATAGCGAACTTAGCGACTGTCGTCATATATGCCTTAATGTTACATCTCACCTCCACCCACTTCACCCAACTGTCGCAGACGACCCAACTTGTATAAAATAAAATAAAACCCAAATGGGTAAATTATAAGAACATTCGAATACTAATGACCCAAAATGGATAACAAAGGATTTGAGGAACCTTATAGGTAGAAAGAGAACTTGGTATCAAAGGATAAAGAATGGGGAAGTTAGTTTAGAAATTCTAATTCTCTAGAAATTTTAGTTAGTTTAGAAAGAATGGGGAAGTTAGTTTAGAAATTTAGAATTCGTGGAACTGGTAGAAATGTGAAAAAAGAGATAAGGAGGAGCCCCCAAAAAGGAAATACGAAGTTCATATAGCAAGGGCAGAGAAGAGGAAAATCCTAAAGTTTCATATATCGAACACGGAATACGGAAGGATAGGGACTATAAGAAAACAAAAAGGCAAACTGCAGAAGGCCGATTGGCCAACGAGGCAGCTCTTATTTATAACCACCCAATCCCACTCGAAGACGGTCGCAACCCATGTTGAAAACAATCGAGGGACCCCACCTCACAATGTTACGCGGCAATGGTTACACAAATCAAAACCCTGTTACTGAACAGTATTTACCCAGTCTTTACTAAATCTAAACTTATCCAATTTATACCATTGTTTCGTGTTCTGTTTGTGTTGGATACTTTTCATACCCTATAAATCTCCTTGTTAGGTCCATGTATCCACTTGTAAACTTCTATAATGCACCCCTAACTCTTCGCCTTTCCAGTGAATGCAATTTTCAGCTTTATTAGGTATTCGCATATTGAAAGATATCTGTAATTTGGGAGTTAACTTGGTCAATCCTACGTCTGGACACTTCATAGGAGTTTATATCCAGTCTTTAGTATCGGAGCTCATAAATTCTGAACTTGCATAATCTAACATGGGGCCGAATCTAGAGCAAGATATAGCGAAGAAAACACACCAGGTTGTCCTTAGTACTGACAGTAGATAGAGTAATGCACCCGTGATCTACTTTGCCTATTTACGATACATCATGAATTTGATCCTCATGTTATTAACGTCCTGACTATATCCCGTATAGACGTCCAGATGCCACTAGTCATTATCCGACTACCATCGCAATCTCAACACCTATCTAAGCATCGTATCTTGTAACATACTATCATACATTACCGTATGACCATCCAGAAACTTTACATTATAGCAACTAGTAAAGCTGCCATCTCGCCAGTCCTTTGATACCATTTCTAAACCCTCTCTAGATCAACTTGTAAGTGATAGTGAGTCCTCCTCCGAACCACGACACATCACACGATTAATTTTACTCCTACCCTTGGATTTCGTGTCGTATCCATCCAGGCAAATCATAGACAAAATGATTGACCCGTTAGCGATCACAAGCCATGACATCTGACACTATCATTATATATATTATAAACAACAGAGGTCCCAAGACAGAGCCTTGAGGCCCACTCCCACTACAGCACAATTTTATCCACTCTGACTTGACTCCAAATTTATACTAACTCTCTGTTTCCTTTGGTATAGCCATTGCCTATCCAATATAATATAGCACCCCCAATACCATGAGCCTTCTATCTTTTTAATCAGATCTTATTTCATGTGGCACTGTATCAAAAGCTTTGCTAAAGTCAAGGTACACTAACTATCCACAATCCTTACCCTATCAACTGCCTCAACTATGCTAGAATAAAAAGGTTACAAATTTGTTAAACATGAACGGCCATTTGTAAAACCCATGTTGCGACTCATTATTAATTTATGTTTTGTTCAAGATTGAAGACGAATTTTATTTGTAATTATAGATTCGAGTAACTTTTATTTGCTATTATAGATCGAGTAAATGATCAAGAGAGAAGGAGAAGGGCCTCAAAAATAACAATTCACTTGGGTATATTACACAAACAGTAGAAGGTCTAAGAATAATAAAATGAACGAATTAAAATGCTCTTGTCTGCACAGAAAAAATAGATATTAATGCACTCACCGAAACGTGGATATGTAATGTAGATAATAGAGAACTATTAGCTGAATATCAAATAAATGGAATTAACTATTTCACACAGATAGATATATTAGACGAGGAGAGGGAGTAGCCATATACGTTAGGAAAAATTTGAAATGTATCCTCAAAGAGGGAATCAAAACTGAGCCACAACCAGACAACCCATT
>WNGS01162647.1:5867488-5879657 GCA_020271785.1 Procambarus virginalis
GTGCTTTAGTTCAAGAGAGCTGTACTTACTCGTATGTTGTTCCACAGTTCTCCTGGAGATGATGTTCCCTCCCTGAGTCCACACACACCGCCCTCCTGGGGCTGTGCCCACTCTACTCTCTCTCTTCCCTGATCTCTTGCTCCCCAGCTGAACATGAGGGTTTGCATTTGGTGTTAGGGGTTAATCCCTGAAGAAGGACACCAAGTGACATTGGTGTCTACATGGACATTTTGTTCTGAGTAGCTAAACCTGTAACAGCAACAACAACCTTGTGGATTTGTTTGGATTTGAATGTAAATTAAGCTCAGTCGATCTCTCTTCATATGGAAGGTTCTAACTTGCGGGATTAACTTTGTCATAGACGCTAACTACGCTGGACGCGTAGTTAGTTTGTGTTGTACTTCTGCTACTCTCTTGATGATGATATCTGAGGCATATTTCTGCACTTTTACCGGGCGACACACTCTCCTACTGCCTCCATCTCCATACCTCTATCATTACCCCCCTGGCGACACTCTCCTACTGCCTCCATCTCTATACCTCTATCATTACCCCTGGCGACACACTGTCCTACTGCCTCCATCTCTATACCTCTATCATTACCCCCTGCGACACTCTCCTACTGCCTCCATCTCTATACCTCTATCATTACCCCTGGCGACACTCTCCTACTGCCTCCATCTCTATACCTCTATCATTACCCCCCTGCGACACTCTCCTACTGCCTCCATCTCTATACCTCTATCATTACCCCCTGGCGACACTCTCCTACTGCCCCTATCTACTTCTATCATTACCAATTTTTCAATATCTATGTCGTCTCAGAACTTCAATATTTGCAGTTCTCTCAAAATATCAATCAAATACTGCAAGATAGTCCAGTACTAAGTAACGGCATCATTTGTACAGTTACAGAGACATTACAGAAAATTTTTAGATATATCAATAAAGGTTGTATAATATATATTGCTTCCCTTAACCTCCATCTCCATAAGTATTTAATGATGGGAAAATAATTACAAACTCGTTTATGTTCATGTTTTATTGGAGTAAACTGTGTAGACTACAAGCAGTGAGTTATGAGTAACTTCCATAACTACTTACCGTGGAAAACAACAGTTTGAAACACTTGATAGACAGGACACTAGAGCCTCTTCCATTCGGTCGAGGCAGTGTGACGTGTGAGCCAGGGCTTGCCTGACTTTGCCTCTGGTCGCTTGGTGGGACTGGTCGCTGCCAGGATGTACCTCTACCAAGGTCGTGTCTGTCAAAGGTATTGATGTCTTGTCTTTCATCATATCAGAAGCCTTACTAATGTCCTCTGAAGACTGGCCCAGAAATAGAGAGACTTCGTGGAACAGAGAGTTTCCTGAACTAGAGAGATCTTCGGCAAAGTGGACACTTTCTGGGGTGTTGACTGCGGGCAGCGAGAGGCCGGTGACATGACTTCTGAAGTGTTGTCAGGAGCCTTAACCTGGAAGTTGGTAAATGTTGGTTGAGGCCTCGGCACATCCAGAGAGCTGCTGGCGACGCTCAGCGCGTCGAGAACATTGTGTGTCTGGCCAAGGGGCCAAGCAGACTCTTGAGAGGAGCGTTTGAGTCCATCAAAGTTGGTTATCTCATTCTGGAAGCTGCAGTAGGAGTTAGGCTGTTGCCCACATGACTCTGATGAGGTCTTCACCTGAAAACACAGAACATGAAAATTAGCATTGTAGTAATATAGTATACAAGATAGCAATATAGTAAA
Source organism: Procambarus virginalis (assembly GCA_020271785.1). NCBI lineage: Eukaryota > Metazoa > Arthropoda > Malacostraca > Decapoda > Cambaridae > Procambarus > Procambarus virginalis. Next base: position 5,869,236 of record WNGS01162647.1, read on the forward strand.
CTACAGGGTATAAAAATATTCAAACCCAACTATCTTTCGTTCGCTTGGAACTATGCGGCTCTCACATTGTGGCTGGGTAATTTGTTGATGAAGCAACAACCTCACCTTGTCAATGAGGCAACACAGCAATCGCATGAGTATTGCTAACAACATAGTCCTCCCACGATGGAGAGCTGGATGATCATCTCGTTTGGGAACATGTCGGCCATCGTGGCTGTCTGCAGGGGAAGAGGGAATGGTCGCTGGAGAATTTGTGACGGACTGTGTCAGGGTTGATGTGAACACTGCTAACACAGCTCTCTTGGTCATATAGTCCTCAATGGGCCGCCTCACTCCTCACTCACGTCACCCTCCCCAAACTCCCCGCTGAGGCCTACTCGTAGAATAAAGGTAAATGCAGAAGGTATATTGACCCATGCAAAGTTGCGAGAATCTATTTCACCTCAAAAACAGTTACAATACCCGTAAAATATTGTCTGGTCTACCCATAAAATAAACAAAACTGCAGAAGGCTTATTGACCCTCTATTCACGATCACACACACACGTGGTTTAAAAACTTTTAATACCCTATTAACACAAGATAGAACACGAAACAATGGGTATGAATTAGATAAGTTAGATAAGTGTGCCTCAGGGCTCTGTCCTGGGACCTCTGTTGTTTATAATATATATCAATGATTTAGATTCAGGTTTGAGTAGCAACATTTGCAAATTTGCCGATGATACAAAAGTCGGTAGGGAAATTAACACGGAAGAAGACTCACTATCGCTTCAAGTTGATCTAAATAGGGTTTTGAAATGGTCAAAGGATTGGATCAATGCATGAATGTTCGTAATAAGGCAAATCGGACACTCGGATTTATTAATCGAAGCGTTAGTAACAAGACACCTGGTGTGGTTCTTCAGCTATATCTTGCTCTAGTTAGGCCCTGAGGTAAAGGAGAAGCATTGCCAGACATGTGGCTTTATTGAACAAATAATTACAGTACAGTTACATCCTGCAATACACAAGCCATATATTACACAAAACTTATAAAGACTAACAGTGCTTAAGATATATAATATAATAAGCAAAGTACACATGACTAACACTAGAACAAATAGAAATTAACTAGGAGTGAACATAAACTAACCTGTACACAGGCACGACACAGCTGGTCTGACAACAACAAAACAATCAAGCGAGCATCCAAACAAAACAGTCAAGCGAGCATTCTCCGGGTACAATAATACAATAACACTTTACTACATTCACCCCCTCTAGCTTTAAGTAACAAGTCCCGAAGATGAGTAGGAGTACTTCACGTCCTTCCAGATCGTCGAAGGGACTCCTGCAAGTTGATGCCTCTAGTGTTCCAGTCGTTTCTGCATACCACCTTCTCGAGGGAGTGTTACATCTGTTGCGGTGGTGGATTTGGTGGTGTTACCGCTGACGGACCACCCAACCCACAACTCGACAAATGCTCATATTTCACTAGGAGATCACACTAGGCACTTCTGGCTCTTGGAGAGGGGCTCAACGTCACACGTTTAGGGGATGCGGCTCCAACACGCAGCCTTGTTGTCACGTGCACACACCCACTCGAGCCGCTGTGACTCCCCACTCTCTCCTTATGGAATATGACCTCCTCAATCCCCTTTATCTTCCTAGACTTCTGTCTTACCCTGTCCACAGCAGTGGTTCCTGTTTCTTGCTCTCTCTCTCTCTCCTTCTTTACTATTTCCTGGGAAGCCTCACTGGGACAAGTGCAAACACCAGCAAATTTGAATACATTTACTGGACGAAGTACATAACAATACACGCATACATATAATAATAATGATGAATCCTATACTCTGTACTATTATAATCAGGTTGCACTCCAACACCATCAGAACTCTATCCTCAGCTTGCTAAGTGGTATCCTATCTCTTGGTATTATCAACCTCCTCAAGTAGATTAAGTCTTACAATATAATGTTACACTACCATCAAGAGAATGTATACATATATATATACCTATAAACACATATAAGGCAAATCAGCATTTGAAAGCAATAACATACATATATATATATCAGTATAAATGATCCGTGCCACACAACGAATCAATCGACCATTCTATCAGTCTTAGAATACATATATATCTGTAGGTACTCCTGCCTACGTCTGTAACTCTAAACTTCAATATACACTTCTTGGCACATAAATAGCAAACGATCACTCACCTCTCACTGCGTCGTTCACGCTAATGACAAACACTCTCACCTCCATACAAGTGATCAGTTAGAACTATTTCACTACCCTGACAACTTCAGGTTCCTCAGGGCTTAAACACCAGGATCCTCTGCAGCTCCTCCAGGCTGCTACCATGAAGATTCCTTGAACAACTATGGTGCTTCCCTACTCCTACTAGGGTCATCCACAGCTCTCCTGGCTGCTGCACCATAAATTTCCTCGAATAACTGTGGCACTTCACCACCTCTGCAGAAGCACGTGACACTCCTCCTCACTGCTTCTTCATAGCTCGGGGTCCTCTCCTCCCCTGCCTTGGAGTCTCATCAACCACTCCCTCTGTGCTGGCTTCCAAGTCCTCAGCAACTTCTTCCCCAAAGACAAACCTGCAACCCATTTGCATTCCAATAAATTGTTTCCCTTTTTAACACATAAACAAAATTAATCATACAACATCTTTGTCTCCAATCTCTATCTGTCCTCTACATTTAATGAGAGTGGACTCCCCCGTGGGCGAGTCCATGCGCCACCTCGCTGGGCGAGCCTCACTCACGCCGGGAGGGGCCTCCTCCCTCAGGAGCCGGGCTCCTTCAGTTGCCCGCCAGCGCTCAGAGAAGACGGACGTCGCTCCGCGCTCCTCCCACTTCACTCTCTTATTTTAGGCTTTCTGCCATACCAAAACATTTCTAATTTGAAAATAAACATCGCTACTGTCGCTGGGCACACGACCAACTACAAGCAAACACTATGAACTGGCTTAAATCGGGCTTACCACAGATTATCTGGTCGAGGGCGCTTCTCCCTCTGACAACGTCTGACCAGGGCGCTTGTCACAGCCCACAAAACTGTCACTGGGCGGCTTAATACTCTCTCCTCGCCGTCCAGGACTTGAGACCACACGTCCTCAGCTCGACTCAACAGCTGGAACGTCTGCACCTTCTCTTCTCTTGGAGATAATATCGCTAGGGGTCCCTTCTGGCGGGAGCTCGACGAAGCGCGGCCTCTCCCCTGCGATGTCTGGCCTCAAGTGAGGTCATCGCCCTCCACAAGCGAGCCTCACGCCTCCAGTAACTTGTCCACATCTTCCAACAAGTCATTTATCTGTTTTCTAGTCCATTGCCCATAATCTCAAACTTTTATATAAATGCAACACACTATTTTACATCTGTGTTATCGCCTCTATAATTCCTGGACCTTCCAGTTAGGTCAGGCTTGCTGAATAACTCTCAAAGGGTGAGACTCGTTTCTCCTGCAGGCTGAGATCATAACACTCCCCTCCCCTTATTTTTGAGAGTTATTCCAGTGGCAAAGCTCGGGATAATACATCCGCCACCACACTGTCTCGTTCTCCAACCGATTGGTTCGACCGGTTGATCTGCTTACGTACTCTTCAGAGTCTACAACTACTTCATTGCACCTTGCAACATCTGGCTCACAACTCGCCCGAAACATGATCTTCTCACAAACGATTTGACTTCCCTGACACCTCTTGGCTAGGCTGTCCTCCTTGGACGCCTGCACTCCATCGGTCAACTCTACTTATTGTTTCCACCCTCCGTTTCCTTGTCTTCTTCTCTTCACGTCCAGAGTCAGACATCTACTGTCTGTACCTCCTCTGTCGTCTTCACACTTCCATATACTGCCATTATACTTTCGTCTCCTGCCATCATACTTCACTCCCTCGTCTTCACCGACGATCCTCCCTTTCGTCTCCTCATTTATCCGAGACCTCATCCTGTTTGACTTCCATCGAGTCCTCGGCTTTCTTCTACTCCTCCATGCTTGTATCATCATCCTCTTCCCACACTTCTCGCCTCTATACAACTCCATTTCTTCTCCTTCAACTCTTCTTTGTTCCCTGGAAGTTTCTCCGAGCCCTGTACTACATCCAACAGCACTCGATCGTACATGTTGCTTTACCTCTCCTAGAGTGCTCGTAAGCATCTCTCCACACATACTGTCTCTTCTCCTTCCATTTTCTCGGCTATTACTTCTTCTTCACTATCTCTCCTCCGCGTTTTCTGTGAAACATGTCAACTCCTGACATCTCAAACAACTTAACTCTACTATCCAAATGCCTCTGTGCTCGTGGACCACTTGACGCTCTACTCCCGTCCTCAGTATGTCCACATCCTTCCTCACTTCTGCTCAGCACAGTTGCATTCACCTTCCGACCCTTAATTTCAGCAGGCTGGGGTCTACTCAGGTTCGCTCTCTTCACATGATTTTTCTTTGGCTGGGCCATCTTCACTTTTGGCCTCACCGAGACTTCATCTTCCTGAGCTGGACCTTCATCAAACAGCCACGCTATATCTACGTCGATATCTTCTACCGGCTGAATAGACACTGTCTCATCTTCTCCAGCGTCTTCCTCGTCGGCCACCTCTGCCTTCATCACTACCGAGACAGGGTACTCAATGGCTTGGCGGTCTCCTGACTCATCTCCTCGGATGTCAGTCAGGTTCACACTCTCAGGTGTCCCACCCGTGCCGTGGCCTTCTGGGCACTCCTCTGGCACAGTCTCCGCTATGACTCTTGGCAACACCTTTGTCCCGCCCAAGTCATTCCCCAGGATCATTTGGACTCCTGGAACAGGTATGTCGGGGCACACTCCCAACATCACCTCCGCCGACACATATTCCGACCTTAGCTGGACAGTACAAACGGGCATGTCACTCTCAGACAATAACCCATATACTTTCATCTTTCTCCTGCCAGCTAACCGTCGATCATTCCCAATCAGGCTTCTCGCAATCACGCTCTGATTAGCTCCGGTATCTCTTAAGATACCAACTTCTACCTCAGGTTGGCCTCCTATACTGATCCAACCTTTACTTATGAACGGCCTATACCTCTCGTTCACTAAGTTCACCATCTGTGGTTTGTCTCGGAACACATTAGTATATTTACTTCGGGGGTCACACATGGCCAGGGTCACAATTCTCTTGCCCTGCCGACAATCTCGCATCACGTGACCCAATCCGTTACAGTTGTAACATCGCACCTGGGAAAAGTATCTTCTATATGTACCAGAGTGGTTCTGACTTTGTCCACTCGCATGAGAGTTCCTCGGGCCAGGTACACTACTTGCACTCTGTGGGGCTTTACTGGACTCTTGATTTCCTGGATAATGATTTGTTTCTCGTTTAGCTCCTTCATCTTCACTTTCAGACGAAGTGCGCGACCTACTCTTCTGAGTTTTAGGGTACTTACGTTTATCCGCCCATTTATCAAAATTCTTCTCACCCCAGACTCTTCTGGGTCTTTCGTAATTTCTTCCTCCCCAGGCTCCACTGGATCTGCCATTGCTGCGTCTCACCTCATTCTTCACTCTGTTCTCCCTCAAGCTCTTATATGCTTCCGTAATCATGTCCGCCCTATCTGCGGCATCTCTCACCTCCTTTATCCCTGCTTCTTGGATCTTGAACTTTGTTTCGGGATGCATCATCTCCAAGAACTTCTCCATGACCATCAATTGCTTCAGGTCAGCGTAAGATCCAACTCCAGCAGCTTCAATCCACTTCTGGAATCGTCTTTCCAGATCCCTTGCTGTCTCAGCAAACGTACATGCTCCAACTTTGATCATCTCTCTGAAACGCTTCCTATAAGCTTCTGGGGTTAACTGGAACGAGCGCAATATGCTGCTCTTTACTGTGGCATAATCCTGGCACTCTTCTAGAGACAATTGGGTGTAAGCCTCCCTGGCTGCACCGGTCAATCTTAACTGGACCAGCTGGGCCCATTCCTCCTGTGGCCATTCCTTGATGCTGGCCACCTTCTCAAAGTGCTCGAAAAAGCTCTCTGCCTCTTCTGGAACAAACAAGGGAATGTCCTTCTCCCTAACCCTAACATCTGGTGAGCGTGATACCTGGGTGGTGCTCTCTGGCAACCCATGTTCGATCCTTTGCTCAGCCAAGGTTCTATTCGCTTCTATTTCCATTTGTTTTGTCTCTTTTTCTTTTTTCTTTTTCTTTCTGTTCCAACTCCAGTTCCCTTACTCTGGTTTTCTCTTTTTCTTTTTCCTGTTCCAACTCCAGTTCCCTTACTCTGGTTTTCTCTTTTTCTTTTTCCTGTTCCAACTCCAGTTCCTGGTTTTCTCTTTTTCTACTTCCAGCCTGGTTTTCTCTTTTTCTTTTTCTTTCGGCTTCATTTTTCATCTGGAGTTCTAATTCATCTTTTCCAGCTGGAACTGTCTCTCCTTGTCCTCTCGCTGCATCTGGAGCTCTAACTGGAATCTCTCCAAGCTCCTATTGCGGCTACTCCTGCTACTGCGGCTACTCTTGCTGCTCCTACTCGATCCCTGGGATCTCACTTCATCCAGCCCATCATCCTCCTTTCCACTTTCAGCTCCTCTCTGGGCTCCTAGCTCTGCCGCTTCGCTTTTGGCTCTTAACTGCCTAAGGATCTCATCCTTCATCCCAGCCACTTTAGATGCTTTCAACCTAAAGCCACACTTTTCTGCTATCTGTTTTAATTGATCCCTCGTGCAACCTTCCAAGTCCTCAGGCTTGCCTGATTCCACAAATGCTTGCACCTTATCCATCTTGTCCTGTGAGTCTTCCCAAGAGAGAGAATATACACCTGCGGTCACACAGTTTATCTATTTCAGCAAGGGTGTACAAATCCACTCTTGGACAGGGTGTGGGTGTGTCAGTTCACTCTCCCGGACACAGGCCCCCAATTTTGTTGCGGTGGTGGATTTGGTGGTGTTACCGCTGACGGACCACCCAACCCACAACTCGACAAATGCTCATATTTCACTAGGAGATCACACTAGGCACTTCTGGCTCTTGGAGAGGGGCTCAACGTCACACGTTTAGGGGATGCGGCTCCAACACGCAGCCTTGTTGTCACGTGCACACACCCACTCGAGCCGCTGTGACTCCCCACTCTCTCCTTATGGAATATGACCTCCTCAATCCCCTTTGTCTTACTAGACTTCTGTCTTACCCTGTCCACAGCAGTGGTTCCTGTTTCTTGCTCTCTCTCTCTCTCCTTCTTTACTATTTCCTGGGAAGCCTCACTGGGACAAGTGCAAACACCAGCAAATTTGAATACATTTACTGGACGAAGTACATAACAATACACGCATACATATAATAATAATGATGAATCCTATACTCTGTACTATTATAATCAGGTTGCACTCCAACACCATCAGAACTCTATCCTCAGCTTGCTAAGTGGTATCCTATCTCTTGGTATTATCAACCTCCTCAAGTAGATTAAGTCTTACAATATAATGTTACACTACCATCAAGAGAATGTATACATATATATATACCTATAAACACATATAAGGCAAATCAGCATTTGAAAGCAATAACATACATATATATATATCAGTATAAATGATCCGTGCCACACAACGAATCAATCGACCATTCTATCAGTCTTAGAATACATATATATCTGTAGGTACTCCTGCCTACGTCTGTAACTCTAAACTTCAATATACACTTCTTGGCACATAAATAGCAAACGATCACTCACCTCTCACTGCGTCGTTCACGCTAATGACAAACACTCTCACCTCCATACAAGTGATCAGTTAGAACTATTTCACTACCCTGACAACTTCAGGTTCCTCAGGGCTTAAACACCAGGATCCTCTGCAGCTCCTCCAGGCTGCTACCATGAAGATTCCTTGAACAACTATGGTGCTCCCTACTCCTACTAGGGTCATCCACAGCTCTCCTGGCTGCTGCACCATAAATTTCCTCGAATAACTGTGGCACTTCACCACCTCTGCAGAAGCACGTGACACTCCTCCTCACTGCTTCTTCATAGCTCGGGGTCCTCTCCTCCCCTGCCTTGGAGTCTCATCAACCACTCCCTCTGTGCTGGCTTCCAAGTCCTCAGCAACTTCTTCCCCAAAGACAAACCTGCAACCCATTTGCATTCCAATAAATTGTTTCCCTTTTTAACACATAAACAAAATTAATCATACAACATCTTTGTCTCCAATCTCTATCTGTCCTCTACATTTAATGAGAGTGGACTCCCCCGTGGGCGAGTCCATGCGCCACCTCGCTGGGCGAGCCTCACTCACGCTGGGAGGGGCCTCCTCCCTCAGGAGCCGGGCTCCTTCAGTTGCCCGCCAGCGCTCAGAGAAGACGGACGTCGCTCCGCGCTCCTCCCACTTCACTCTCTTATTTTAGGCTTTCTGCCATACCAAAACATTTCTAATTTGAAAATAAACATCGCTACTGTCGCTGGGCACACGACCAACTACAAGCAAACACTATGAACTGGCTTAAATCGGGCTTACCACAGATTATCTGGTCGAGGGCGCTTCTCCCTCTGACAACGTCTGACCAGGGCGCTTGTCACAGCCCACAAAACTGTCTCTGGGCGGCTTAATACTCTCTCCTCGCCGTCCAGGACTTGAGACCACACGTCCTCAGCTCGACTCAACAGCTGGAACGTCTGCACCTTCTCTTCTCTTGGAGATAATATCGCTAGGGGTCCCTTCTGGCGGGAGCTCGACGAAGCGCGGCCTCTCCCCTGCGATGTCTGGCCTCAAGTGAGGTCATCGCCCTCCACAAGCGAGCCTCACGCCCCCAGTAACTTGTCCACATCTTCCAACAAGTCATTTATCTGTTTTCTAGTCCATTGCCCATAATCTCAAACTTTTATATAAATGCAACACACTATTTTACATCTGTGTTATCGCCTCTATAATTCCTGGACCTTCCAGTTAGGTCAGGCTTGCTGAATAACTCTCAAGGGTGAGACTCGTTTCTCCTGCAGGCTGAGATCATAACAATATAATCATATATATATAAGTGCATCGTTAGTGCTCTTTCTGGGTCTGAAGCCATATTGGCAAGAGCTATGTATATTGTGTTTGGCTAGATAAGAGTAAAGCTGCTTGCAGATTAGTTTTTCAAATATTTTGACAAGTTTGGAGGAATTGATATAGGTCTGATGTTGTTGACATCAGTGAGATCACCACATTTGTGGACTGGGGTTTCTCTCTCATTTTTTAGAATATCTGAAAGGTTTGGAGTTCAAGTGACGTGTTGTAGAGCAATGCAATGGCAGGAGCTAAAAATCTGGAGTTTGTTTGTAAATTAGAGTTGGTATCTCAGCAAGGGCATTAGACTTTGTTTTAAAGGAAAGAATTATCTCATTAACATCAGTGAGTTAGCAGGCATTAGGTACAAAGACTCTGGATGGTTACCTGTAAGGTAGTCCTTGACATTGGTACCGGAGGATGGAATATCATTAGCAAGGATGTCCCAATGGATGAAAAACCTATTGAATTCAATAGCAGTATCAGAGGCTGAAAGCAAACCATCGATATTGGATTGGAGTATTGGTTTTTTTATTGAAAAAAAATTTTGATCCCAATGTTTTGCAAATAGTGCTCCATGTTTTCCTAATGTTGCCCTTTATTTGGGTGAATTTATTTTCGTAGTATTTTTTTTGGCTCTCCTATTATTTTAGACAGCATTGATGAGTATATCTGAAAATTCTTTGGAGACGACTCCTAACCTACACTTCTTGTCAAGGTCATGTTTTTATTAATTGATTTAAGTATCCCCTTTGCAAGCCATGGATTGTTTAGCCTTTTAGTTGTGACTTGTTTCGTTAGCATAGGACAGTGGGTGTTATAAAGGCTGAGAGTTTCTGAAGAATGTTTGAACTGTTGGTTTGACGTTCTCTATGTTACCTAATTCGGTCTCCTAGTTCATATTAGCAGCAGCAGCAATAAAATTGCCTATAGAGTTTCATTGTGCAGCCTAAAACTTATCTTCCTTGTATCTCGAGGTTGTTTGTTAATGTTGGTTAGGAGAAATGTTGGGGTAATGGTCAGTGGTTCTGTCAATGATTATCCTGAAGTAAGTGGAGAGGTTATGTTGGTCCCGATGTGGTCAAGAGCCGTGGCAGTACTATCAGTGATTCTAGTAGGTCTAGTGATTAGGGTATGAGGAAGCAGGAATTCATACAGTTGAGGAAACTAGCATTGTTACCACATCGACGAGTCTTCCCCATTTACCTGCCTACATTTATCCTGCTACCATGCATGCCAAAACCAAGCCCAGTAAGGCCACTAAGAAAGACAGTACACCTATCAGGAATAACCCAACTACCTGGCTAGCAACAGGAATAGTGCGTTGTCTCCCCCTCGGGAGGCACCCGGGAGAGGGGGAGGGATTCCGACTCTCCCCCTCCATAACATAAACAAACCATCACAGCT
>WNGS01162647.1:5912346-5936688 GCA_020271785.1 Procambarus virginalis
TTTATTTTATGTAACTCCTGTGTCCTTCCTGGCTACCTATTGGATCTTTATTTTACTTCTAAGTTGTTACTATTTTATTGTATTTGCTTTTATTCTTGTGTTTGCTTTATCGGTATCTTGTATCGTGATCCCCTTATCTGCATCTTTATGCACACTGATACTGATCCTGATCAAAATCTTCTATCTCATATCTACACCAACCAGCACATTGATCATCATTATTGCAAGTATTTCACAGCACACCAGGCTAAAAACAAACTCCAAAATACCACCTGTTTTATCAGTTTACAACCAAAATGTTAGATCTCTTGGTAAACATTTTGACGATTTAAATGCATTACTCACAGCACTTGGTACTAACTTATCGTTCATTATTCTAACAGAAACTTGGCTAATTAAAGACTATACCCAACTCTACAACTTAGCTGGTTATAAAGCCATTCATAGCTGTAGGCCTAATAAAGAAGGTGGTGGCACAGCTATATATTACCGAGATACATTTATCTGCAACAGCGTTATTAGTGACAGAGATGACTACAGTGAATATACTTTTGCTCAGCTCACAATTAAATCCCTTAAAATCCTCTTTGACTATTGGAGCCATCTATAGATTTCCCAACACTAACATAGCTTCTTCTCAGACAACCTAAGGAATCTTATCATAAACCACAATCTCAACAAAAACCACATCATTCTGGAGGAGACTTTAATATTGACCTGGGTAAACAAAATTGCTCTCAAGTTGACTATTTCCTTAACAGCATGAACTCCTCTATGCTAATCCCCACAATCACCAAACCTACCCGAGTCACTCAACATCAGCCACTACCTTGGACCACATATGGACAAACATAACAGTTCCCCTTGTACCTGGTATAATCTACGACAGAACAACTGACCACTATCCTACTTTACTCATAGCGAACATGGACATAACACCACCAAAAGCAAGAAACTTTCATTTAGGCTACACAGTGAATCAGCTTTAGGCAATCTTACAGATCCACTTCACAATATTAACTGGGAATTCTGAATTCAATAATCACCAGTATAAATTCATTAGCTACCCTGTCCTCTCCAAAACTACTAGTTCTACAACCTTCATTGTTCTACTCCCCTTTCTGTTTACCATACTAAGCAAGTAACTGACAAAAGATTAAACAATACATGGCTCAAATGTGGCATTCTCAACTCAATCACTAAGAAACACGAATATGATAAGGAAACTTAGGATTGGCCTGTTTCAAAGGAAGTAGCTAAATGCTACTCATCAATGCTTACCAGTCATAAGAAAGGCAAAAACTAGCATATTATGTGAATAGATTCAATGAAGCAAAAGGAAACATGAAAAGACACCTGGAAAACAATCTTAGTATCTAGGAACTAAGCAAACACTCCCTAACCAAATAAAGCTCTTACAAGGCATGGGGATATATACATGTCAACTGATTTATCGAAATGGCAAATGATATTAATAGTTCTTTTCATCGGTTGGTGCTAATTTGCCAGTTATGAATACCCACAGACATCAGATCACATATTAAAATATCCTCTCAGGCAGCTATCCACACTCTCTTTTCCTTTCACCAATCAGCCACGGCAGATGTTGTGTCCATCACTCTACTACTCTCTCATAAAAACCAAGGCAGGGAAACCAGTGAAACTCGTCCATTGCATACCAAGAGAGCCTCCCATGCCCTTGCCTCACCATAGCCCTACTGTTTAACAAATCTATGAGTGTCACACCTTCCCTGATAACCTCAAAAACAGAGTAAACCCAGTCCATAAAGGAGGGCAATCCGGGGTACATAAATAATTATAGAACAATATCAAATTACCCATTCTATCAAAAATATTTGAAAAAATTATTTACAAACAGCTCTATTCCTACCTCGTAAATTCGACATACTGCAGCCCCTGCCAGTTTGGCTTCCGGTCCCAAAAAGAACCAACGATGCAATCATTAGTCTCCTGGACTAATCTACTCAGCCCTTGACAAAAATGGTTCCAATTGGACTCTTCATTGACCTAAGAAAGCTTTATACTGTTAATCACAACTCCCACCTTACTTAAAACTCAGCATTAGGAAGTCCGAGGCCTTGCCCTTGATTAATCCGATCCTATCTTAGTGACAGACACCAATATGTAACCATCAATGATACCACTCTTCCACTCTACCAATACCGTTGGAGTGCTACAGGGCAGTATCTTAGGACTCTCTTCTATTTCTTATTATATAAATGATCTGCCTAATGTCTCTAATATTCTCAAACCTATATTATTTGCTGATGATACACCCTTATCTATTCAGACCTCACCCACATACACTAAATAATGTTGTGAATAATGAATTAAAAAAAGTCCACTTCTGGATGTCAACGAACAAACTAACATTAACATCGAAAAGACTACTACATCTTATTTGGAAGCAAATCATCAAATGCAATTCAGCTACAGATAGACAATATTAACATCAGTAATAAAAATGATGGCAAGTTTCTTGGCCTATTCCTAGACAAGAGACTCAACTTCAGCACCCACATCAACACATAATAAGAAAGTCTCTAAAGACAGTGGTATACTCTAAAATACAGATATTATGTTCCTAAACTCGCTCTCCTCTCACTATAATATCAGCTAATCTACCCCTATCTTAATTATGGTATCTGTGCATGGGGGTCTCCACTGCAAAACCACCTTAAGCCCATCATCACGCAGCAAAAAATCTGCTATCAGAATAATAAACTAACTCAGCTTTTAGACAACATTCAGCTCCCTGTTTAAACTCTAAACTTGCTAAATATTAACTCCCTCCACACATTCTCTTGTGTCAACTACATTTACAAAACCCTGTTTTTAAATGCAAACCATGCTCTGAAACTCTCCCTGGATGGATGTAATAGGACCCATTATCACCACACTAGAAATAATATCTCTTTGATATCCCCAGGGTCAAACTTAATCTGTGTAAACACTCTATGCAAATTAAGGGACCTAGTCTATGGAACTCACTCCCTAGTGAATTGAAAAACTGTAAAGTTTTGCCTTATTTAAAAACAAAACCAAAAAGTACCTGATTTCATCTTCTTAGTTTCCTACACTGAGCTTTAAATTTGCTCTGTACCTAGTGTTACCCAATCTCCTAATTTTTTTATGTATTTAACCCTACCAACCTTATCATTGTGTTCATTGCTGTCTTCTTTTATGTGCTAGCCATTTGCTGTTTGTGTGCCTACCAATTTTTGTCAACTACCATTCAAGCTGTCATTGCAATCAATCTTAGCTGCCTATGTGCTTTAATCCACTGTACCTACAATTTCTCTAATTTTTTTTTTCTTTGCCATGTATCTGTTTTCATTTTTTTTATAAATTTTGCAAGTATTTACCTACTTAAAATTTTCTTAGATTAAGGACCTGCCCGAAACGCTGCGCGTACTAGTGGCTTTACAAGACTGTAATTACCATTTTATGTATCCACACATTCCCAATGTACCTTCTTGTATATGCATAAATAAATAAATAAAAATAAATAAATAATAAAAATAAATAAATAAATAAATAAAGAAATAAAATAAAGCAGGTCAAGCTTTGTTTTCCATCAATTTTTGTGTCACTTCTGTATGTATGTACTTTACCTGAATAAACATTTGAATTTGAATTTATCGAACAAGGATTGGAAATGATAGGTCCGTTCAAACCCGAGACAGGTCAGATAACGGATAATGACAAAAGATGTGTAGTATTTTAATAAATATTTTATCTCTGTATTTACTGAAGAGGAGCTTAACACTATGCCTTAACACATGTATACTCGTATACATGTCCAACCCATGCTTGAAACAATCGAGGGACCCCACCTCCACAATGTTACGCGGTAATTGGTTCCACAAATCAACAACCCTGTTACTGAACCAGTATTTACCCAAGTCTTTCCTAAATCTAAACTTATCCAATTTATACCCATTGTTTCGCGTTCTGTCCTGTGTTGATACTTTCAATACCCTATTAATATCCCCTTTGTTATGTCCATTCATCCACTTGTAAACCTCTATCATGTCACCCCTAACTCTTCGCCTTTCCAGTGAATGCAACTTAAGCTTTGTTAATCTTTCTTCATATGAAAGATTTCTAATTTGGGGAATTAACTTAGTCATCCTACGCTGGACACGTTCAAGTGAATTTATATCCATTCTATAATATGGCGACCAAAACTGAACTGCATAATCTAAATGGGGCCTAACAAGAGCAAGATATAGCTTGAGAACCACACCAGGTGTCTTGTTACTTACGCTGCGATTAATAAATCCGAGTGTCCGATTTGCCTTATTACGAACATTCATGCATTGATCCTTTTGTTTTAAATTCTTACTAATTATAACTCCCAGATCCCTTTCGCAATCCGACTTCGCAATCTCAACACCATCTAGCTCGTATCTTGTAACTCTATCATCATTACCTAGCCTCAGAACTTTACATTTATCAGCATTAAACTGCATCTGCCAGTCCTTTGACCATTTCAAAACCCTATCTAGATCAACTTGAAGTGATAGTGAGTCCTCCTCCGAATTAATTTCCCTACCGATTTTCGTATCATCGGCAAATTTGCAAATGTTGCTACTCAAACCTGAATCTAAATCATTTATATATATTATAAACAACAGAGGTCCCAGGACAGAGCCTTGAGGCACTCCACTTACAACATTTTCCCACTCTGACTTGACTCCATTTATACTAACTCTCTGTTTCCTTTGGTATAGCCATGCCCTAATCCAGCTTAATATAGCACCCCCAATACCATGAGCCTCTATCTTTTTAATCAGTCTTTCATGTGGCACTGTATCAAAAGCTTTGCTAAAGTCAAGGTACACAACATCACAATCCTTACCACTATCAACTGCCTCAACTATGCTAGAATAAAAAGATAACAAATTTGTTAAACATGAACGGCCATTTATAAAACCATGTTGCGACTCAATTATTAATTTATGTTTTTCAAGATGAAGACGAATTTTATTTGCTATTATAGATTCGAGTAACTTTCCCACAATAGACGTTAGGCTAATTGGTCGATAGTTAGACGCAAGTGATCTATCTCCTTTCTTAAAAACTGGTATCACATTAGCAACTTTCCAAAACTCTGGCACTCTGCCTGACTCTATTGATTTATTAAATATGATTGACAGTGGGTCACAAAGCTCCTCTTTGCATTCTTTCAGCACTCTGGCAAACACTTCATCCGGCCCTGGGGATTTGTTTGGTTTGAGTTTTACTATTTGTTTAAGAACATCCTCCCTGGTAACTGCTAAACTCGTCAACCTGTCCTCGTCCCCACCCACATAGACTTGTTCGGCTGAAGGCATATTGTTAAGTTCCTCTTTAGTAAATACAGATACAAAATATTTATTAAAAATACTACTCATCTCTTCATCACTATCTGTTATTTGACCTGTCTCAGTTTTTAATGGACCTATCCTTTCCCTAGTCTTAGTTCGATATAACTGAAAAAACCCTTTAGGATTTGTCTTTGCTTGCCCTGCTATACGAACTTCATAGTTTCTTTTTGCTTTCCTTATCTCTTTTTTAACATTTCTAACTAGTTGTACGAATTCCTGTTCTAAAGTGACCTCCCCATTTTTAATCCTTTGTACCAAGCTCTCTTTTTACCTATAAGATTCTTCAAATTCTTTGTTATCCACTTTGGGTCATTAGTAATCGATCTATTCAATTTGTGTGGTATACTACGTTCCTGTGCTTTGTTTAGAATATTCTTAAATACGTTATAAATTGAATCCACATCGAAATCCCCATTTACATCACCTATCGCTGGGTTCATGTCTCGCTCCAAGACCGGCCCACACCCCATACCCAAGACTTTCCAATCAATTTGACCCAAAAAATTTCTTAGGCTATTAAAATCAGCTTTTCGAAAATCTGGCACTTTAACAGAATTTTCTCCTACAGGTCTATTCCATTCTATGCTAAATCTGATTTCTTTGTGATCACTGTTCCCTAGCTCACTCCCTATTTCGATGTCATTAATTTGTGTTTCCCTGTTAGTTAACACTAAATCTAAAATATTATTTTCCCGTGTTGGTTCCTTAATGTGTTGCGTAAGAAAGCAATCGTCAATTAATTCTAGAAAATCTTCTGCTTCACTATTCCCTGTTTTGTTCAACCAGTTTATTCCACTAAAATTAAAGTCACCCATGACATAAATACTGTTAGATCTAGATGCCCTAGATATTTCATCCCATAGATGCTTTGCTTCCATTCTGTCTAAATTTGGTGGCCTATATATAACTCCTATTATAATATTATTTGCTTTTTCGTTTAATTCTATCCAAATAGTTTCTGTGTGTGGCTCAGTTTTGATTCCCTCTTTGAGACTACATTTCAAATTGTCCCTAACGTATATGGCTACTCCACCTCCTCGTCTAATATATCTATCTGTGTGAAATAGTTTAAATCCATTTATTTGATATTCAGCTAATAGTTCTCTATTATCAACATTCATCCACGTTTCGGTAAGTGCAATAATATCTATTTTTTCTGTGCAGACAAGAGCATTTAATTCGTTAATTTTATTTCTTAGACTTCTACTGTTTGTGTAATATACCCTAAGTGAATTGTTATTTTGAGGCCCTTCTCTTTCCCTGATCATTTTGCCAATTCCTTTCTCCCGCAAACACATACTTTTATTACATCCTTCCTCCAAATCAATTCCCATACCTCTATCTACTAACAGTTTAAACCCAAACAAACACCTCTAACCACTTCTTCCAACGAGTTTGCAACAGCAACAACCCCAGCTCTCGATAGATGCACCCCATCCCGAGCATACATTTCATTTCTTCCATAAAAGTGTTCCCAGTTGTCTATATAAGATATTGCATTAGATTTGCAATATCTTTCCAGCCTGCCAATTGACACCAAGTGCCCTCGACATCCATTCATTTCCCACTCCCTTTCTTGGAAAATGCCACATATGATCGGGATTCCTCCCTTGCTCCTAACTAATTCTATTGCTGTCTTGAATTTCTGTATTATTTCCTCACTTCTAACTCTCCCAACATCATTACCCCCTACACTAATACAAATAATGGGTTTGTTCCCATTTCCCGTCATAATACCTTTCATGTTTCCAAGAATATCACCAATACCAGCTCCAGGATAGCAAACCCTTAATCTGTTCCCTTTATCTCTGGCACAAAACGTTCTGTCCAAATACCTCACCTGGGAATCTCCCACAACCAAAATTCGCTTCGATCCTCCCTTTTCTCTTGGGGCACTTTGAGGGACCCGCGCTTCAATGTTCCTCGCCGCTATGCCCTTACCTCCACGCTGAACCATAGGTTCACCACAGCACTCGTCCTCCAACACATCAAATGCGTTTGTAATCTTTATGGTATTAGGTGTCTGTTTTGCCAAGGTCTTCTTAAGACCCCTGTCTTTTACAATATGCCAAGACGGGGTCTCCCTAATGCCAGTCTCCTCCTTTGCTTCATCCTGTCGTTGCTTAAGCTGCCTTACCTCCTCCCGCAGCGAATCCAGCTCTGTCCTCAGAGCTCCAACCAGACTCACCAACTCCCTCACCAAACCCTCCATTATTGCTGAATAATATTGCTTCACTCGGAGTTCCAGCTAACACAACCTCTCACTGTGGCAGCACCTGACTGACTAATTTGCTTTTTCGTTTAATTCTATCCAAATAGTTTCTGTGCGTGGCTCAGTCTTGATTCCCTCTTTGAGACTACATTTCAAATTATCCCTAACATATATGGCTACTCCCCCTCCCATATCATCAATAAGATTTATTGATGATATTGATCAAATATCGTCAATAAGATTTGTACAAACTTTGCTTCTTTGTTTGTTCCCTTCCCACTACCGCCCACAAGATGGGTATGGGGTGCATAATAAATGAACTAAACTAAACTAACTCTTTGTTTGTATTATTTAGACATTGACATTAACAGACGAGACATTAGAATGTCTCGTCCATATATTTTCGATATAATTCAGAGAT
Source organism: Procambarus virginalis (assembly GCA_020271785.1). Lineage (NCBI taxonomy): Eukaryota > Metazoa > Arthropoda > Malacostraca > Decapoda > Cambaridae > Procambarus > Procambarus virginalis. The sequence continues at coordinate 5,920,373 of WNGS01162647.1, forward strand.
GAAAATTTTAGAGGTAAAGGTTTATAAAGTGGTTCCCCCCCTAAACTTCCTTTAAAGAAAACGTAAATTTTTATTAATTAAGAACATAAGAAGAACGGTAACTACAGAAGGCCTATTAATACGAGGCGCAGCTCCTATTTATAACCACCCAGTCCCACTCATACTGCCTGCTCCTGGAGCAGGCAGTCGCTGAGTGTAGCAATACATAGTTACAGTCACTCCCTCAGTTACTCTTTTAGCACAGTGTAACCATGTCTCATCAGGATATAACTTTCCTAACCATCGTTCTTGAATTGTTAACGTCAGAAGGACACAGTGATCACACAGTGATCTAGTAGCAAGAGCAAGGAAAATTGCTGAAGACGACCCAACCCTAAACGAAGGACCGTGGCAACTTGTGGGCAACGGAAAGGCAAACAAACGAAGAAGAACCGAAGAACGATTCTTCGCGGCAGGGGATCGTATTCCAGGGACCTGCCCGAAACGCTACGCGTACTAGTGGCTGTACAAGAATGTAACAACTCTTGTATATATCTCAAAAAAAAGAAACGTCCAAAGAAACCAAACTAGAAGCCAACCAGAACTCAAGAGCAGCACCCAGACCAATGCCAAGGACCATATTCAAAACCAAAAAACCAGTAGATGCTGTGGCTGAGGCTGTAGTTTTGAAGAGTTCTTCAGGAATAGTAAATGTTGGTAGACCATTGTCAGTGTACAGAGGAGGTCCTTCATCTTCGACGACGACGTCCAGTGGTGCAATGTTGGTTGTTGAGGTGATCAAATCAGAGATTTCTGACCGGGTAAGGGTCCGGTCCCCTTTAAATCGTACCTTGATTCGATAAATCATGGTGGCTCTTGTCGTTGCTGCTCAATGTTTACCCATCCGGCACTGCTGGGTGCAAGAGAGCCTTGTCTAGAGGGTTGCACTTTCCTTAAGAGGTCTCCCGTCTCTTACCGGTATAGTGCACCGGATCAGGGTGGAGTCTGACCTCCTAAAGAAAAGTACAATGCAATAATAATAAGACTACTGGTTCAACCTTAACGACGAGCGGACGTCTGGACAACCTCCGCCTGGGAGTCGCCGGTTCACGTCCAGTTTTCGGGTTTTGGCTTTGCTACTGCCGTTTGGCATCCCTATTCAAGGGTCCAATTGTACGACGCCTGGCGCACATATCGCCTTGGGTCACGGGATTGTTGATAGTTTTTGTTTTTTGACGTGCTCTGGCTGGTTCTCCCGGCGGGGTGACGGTGTTTGGGGGCCAGCTTGGCCGAGAGGTGCCGGGAGTTGGTGGGCTCCTGGTGTGCCCTCAGACGTGGTGGACAGCTGGCTACTGCTCTGCCGAGGGACACTGGATGACTTTGGCGTTTTGGTTTTGCTTTCCAGTGTTCTCTGTGTGGGGCGGAGCTGTTGCTTGTCACCCTGAGGGACTCCTGGGGCTCCCCAATCATCTACCCGTTTGCGTTTCTTTTCCGCGAGGCATAATAGTTTCAAGTGATTGGCGTCACTCGTTTCGAGAGTAGGCTTGGCGTTTCACCTTTCCGGGCTTCGCGATTAAGGTTGGGGGCGCTGTGTCCGCGCCCCCAACCTAGCGGCTGGCGGCCAGATTTGCATCCCACGAGTGTCGTCGTGTGCCTGGCGACGGTTCTCGCCCTTACTACGGTCGTGTGCTTGCCGTCCGCTTGTGCCTAAGCTCATTTGGAGTTCAGGATGGGTCCATTAGGAAGCTCCAGGATGGTCCCTGGAGGCTCCAGGAAGCGTGCCCCATGCTTGGGGTCCCTGGGCCCTGTTCCCTCCCCCTCCCCTCCTCTGTGCCAGAGTCTCCATGCTTCCCTGTCTTCACAATGTTTCATGTGAATAGTGTCACAATAACCTCTCCCTGCACACTTAACCTGTCCTCACAATGTTTCATTAATATTTATTGTATATTTACTAATAACATTAAAATTTACTTAAATGTTCCTAAGATATGAAACTCAAATTAGTAAGTTACCTACAAAAATAAAAGTATTTAAAATAAAACTGGAAGATATATCTGTGTAGTCAGTGTTTACAAGACGGTCGGTCAATGGGTGAGGACGTCGTTCCGCTGCTCTCGTCTCGCCTGCACCCTTGCCAGAGTAACACCTCTGCAATATATCACATTCTACACATCTCCCCCCATGCTGGGTATTGAGATGGAGAATCGGTTAACAGAAGAACTGGCTACTCACCACAGCAATATTCGCATGGACACAGACTCAGAAAGCAGCCAGCCAGTAGAGGAGAGTAATTTTCAAGAAGGCGATGAGTCACAATAACGTGGCTAAAGTATGTTGACCAGACCACACACTAGAAGGTGAAGGGACGACGACGTTTCGGTCCGTCCTAAACCATTCTCAAGTCGATTGACAATCGACTTGAGAATGTCCTCACAATCGACTTGAGAATGGTCCAGGACGGACCGAAACGTCGTCGTCTCTTCGCCTTCACCTTCTAGTGTGTGGTCTGGTCAACATAATTTTCAAGAAGTTTTAACCAGGCAACAGAAGAAACGGAGAAGACAGGATGTAGGGCGTAGTGTTGACAGTGACAGTGTACCTAATGGAAACGACAAGAGAATGAGGAACAACGCTGAGACTGACCAAACCAGTATCGACGAAAGGACAGAACGATGTCAGGAAGGTGAGGGTCAGCGGAGGTGGAGGCTTCTCTTCCCTGCCTCATGCACACTGGCCTACCACCACAAACTGCAGTGGACAGTCAAACTTGGAAGAGAGCACCGCAAGTTCGAGCCCCTGCTGAAGGAAGGTGTAAACAGACCTTACTTAACGGTAGGTTCTATGGAGGCAGTTGTGTGTCTTACCCAGCAAGGATATGAAGGAATTGTTATGGCAATACCGGAGAAGAACGAGAAGCTGACGAAGTTAATTATCTACAAATACCCTCAGATTCTAGACCCAGAATTCATCCTGACGACCAACGATTTGTGTGGGCCAAGCGACACCTTATTAAAGGTGAAGCTAGGAATCAGGTGGTGGCTCTAGTGAGAGGTGAAGTTCCCGAGAGAGTGTTCATCACCGGGGCTGGCTACAGGCATGTAGCAAAGTATGTAGAAGAGCCCATAATATGCCTGAAATGCTGCAGATGGGGGCATAAATCCTGAAGCTGTCAACATGATCCACGGTGTCGTTTCTGCAGAAAGTCTCACCTCTCTAATGTGTGTAGAAACAGACTTAAGCTGGGCGAGAAAATAGTTCCCAGATGCTGCAACTGTGGAGGTGTTCACAACGCCAGCTCGGCTGTGTGTAGCAAGAGGCCGAGTATGGATGTTCCCCGGCCGGTGAATGTTACAGAGTAGGCAAGAGCTCTTACCCAGACACCGGGAGCACAGCAGAACAGTCTGCCTCAAACAGTGCCAGTGAACCGGACGAATGCGTGGGTAAAGGAGTCGCCTTTACTTAGGCAGGCTCAAGCAACAAGCAGCCACACTTGCACTCAGAACTCCGGCAGTGACAGTGTAGCGGTGAGTGAAGTGGTTACTGGGGCTCAGCAAGAGGGCCATAATGGTATGGTCAAGGAGGTGTGGGCTGAACTAAGAAAAGTTGGCGAGTTTCTCCGAAATCTTAGGCAGAAAATCGAGTTCATCGAGGCGAAATTAAACGTTCAGGTGAAGGTCATGGAAAGTCACAAAACAGTGAAGGAAATAATGGTTGAGGACAATAATGCAACAATGAGTGATGAAATAAAGGAAAGTGAAGTGTGTGTAATTGATGGTAGTCGTAGTGAAAGGAAGAACTCTATAATTAAACATAAAATGAAGGAATCAGTGAGACCAATAATGGACGTCATAGAACTGAAAAAATCTCCTGAGAAACGCAATGTTGCTTTTACCGGTAAAGTTGGGAGGAGGTGGGAGATGTTATACAAGTTATGGCTATCATTTAGTGAACATATTGGGGATGACTTAGAAAGTGAATTGATTAATAATGGATCACCCTAGACTGAAATGTTGTCATGGAATGTTAATGGTTTAGGGAGTAGGTCTCCCAAGATCCTCCCACAGCTGACTTGAATGGCTCATTGCAGTGCACAGCGCACTGATCGTCGTGCACAAAGCCTATTTCCCTTAATCCTGGATAGTTTTCTGGCATGTTGGGTATCTCCAGAATGCCCATTTAACCAGGAATACTTTCGTAATACGTAGGCCGCCGTATGTCCAGGCAGGAAGTAGATACAGGGAGCTAAGCATACTGGCCACCAAGGGTCAGTGAGTACATGCCTGGAGGAGAGCATGGGACCGAGGGGAGACGCCAGCAGCGTCTGACCTCTGGGGTCAACCGGCGCGATGTTGAATAACAGCTATGACGTGTTCATGACGTCACTCCTGCTACTGCTCATCGAACGAGCTAATATGATTGGTTCCCGCTCATTTGCTGCAATGCTATTGGTAAAATTGTAACTCTTTTGTGTGTGCCCACGAGACGCCCGGAGCTTCAGGCAAGATTCATTCTTGTGAGGGATCTCTTGCAAAGTGATCTAAGTGTTCAAAGTGTTCTGTTCTACCGGCCAATAGACTGAACACCGTCTATTCCTCACCGTCAAGTTAACTCAGCGTCTTTGCGATATACCACACACTCGCCCAGAATCACGAGTGCGAATATATGGTTTAGAAGCCTAAAGTGACAAATCTCCAGAGCGAAACAGACTGGTATCAGGTAACCCCTGGTGACAAAGATCGTCGTGAGTGACCTAGAGTGAACTAAGGCAGTGCCGCCGCCTAAGTAACCTGTGTGTGTGTGACTTTACCACAAGTGTACCTGCATGGTATACCACAGCAGCCGCCAGCCGCCACTCATCCCGAGCGTGTACCTCAGTACAGCAGTACCTCAGTACCTCGAGCGCCGCCGCCAACTGCCGCCAGCCGCCGCCGCCCTCACTCCTACGTGACGTCACCACCTTACGCACCGCCAGTGCCAGTGTGTGTGCGTGTGTCTGTCTGTTAAGCATACAGCACGCCCTACTCACGAAATCATCTCAAGATACTGCGAGTACCCTCCGTGTCTACGAGCGAAACCAGCTATCAGGCCACCTACGAGTGCTTGTGTAAATGTGCCTGACTGAGTGAGTGAGTAAGGAAAGGTACCTTATCTGTAAGTACAAGATCTTGTCATTGTTTATTGTGTCTGTGTTGATCTGAGGGATCAACCACAGTTCTCACCTTCTTATACCTGTCGCAGGTTATAGGTGAATCGACGGTGTATGCGTGTTTATCTGTGTGGTATCACAGCATTTCACTCGTCTGTGAATGTGAGCTTCACCTACACCACACATTTAGTATTGTGTGATTATTATTGTGCATGTTATTGCCTGTCCCATTGACAGTGCCTTTGTGTTTATTGCATATCATCATTACCGAGTATCCGGTTGGAACTCTTGTGATCCCTTTGCATACCGGCAGTTAGGTTGCCGTGTTAGTGATTGGCTGTCAACTGTGTTAAGTTAATTGTTTCTCCACGAGTGGATACGAGTCGATTAGCCAGACGTCAAGAGTCTCGCTAATGCAACCATAGCTCTGCTGACGCCAATCTAAAGTAAATCAAGCACCCTGTGTATTAGTGGTTAAGTTAGTAAATAAACTACTGTTAAGTTTTATGCGGTGTTTCCGTTGAACCACTTCTGAATACTGCCAATATTACTCCAGCCTTCAGCTCTAAGTGTCTTCAACACCGAGTTGCCTAATTCACTAAACTATAAATGTGATGAGGACCCTAGGAGTCCCTTAAAGTGTTACATCATTGAGGAGATTCCAACGACCAACGTGGAGCAGGACCAGGTGAGGCTAGTCTGAGAAGAGACCCACAAGGACTCTAATTCGACCTTGCTCCCAGGGCCTGTACGGTTGCTCTCGTATTTTCTATTCTGCTAATTCCGACAGCTTCGTGAAGCGTCTGCCACATGTACATTGGCGACGTACGCATTGCAGTCGTGACAGCAAAAAAGAAACACCCCCCACAATGGTTTAAGAAACAGGGTTACAGATGTTCATTGTTATGTATTCTGGAGAGATATAAGAATTTTGCACCAAGACTGTAATCGTTTGTTGAATTATCTGCATGTCTCTTGCAAATTGTCTATACAGTATACCTAAGTCATAAAATATTTGTGTACGTCTGATACCATACTACTTGTGTAAAGGAGGAAATGTATGTTTATTTCTCAGAAAGTTTGGCAAAATGTTTATTGTGTGTCTATAATATATTAAATAAATTAAATTAAATATATTAAAACAATAAACATTTGTTGAATTATCTGCATGTCTCTTGCAAATTGTCTATAGAGTATACCTAAGTCATAAAAGTCTGATACCATTGTAGCGAGTAATCCTTATACTCGCTCCATTATCTCATTATCTTCATAGCATAACTAATTACAGAAGCTACAATCCTTTCCCCAATTACAGGTAATACTCTCCTTACCTTGTTGGAGGAAGCTGAGGTGTAATCACCATATAAGCAACGATTTGATGAATAGAAGAACATTTGGTCCGGGAGACATCTCCCGTCACGCAGGGTGCAGTCGCACCTCCACAGATCTCCAGTATCATCTTTCGATACTGTTAATGGCTCATAAGGGCCACCACTTACGGGCTATTCATGCCCGTGCCACCTCTTGGGTGGCTTAATCTTTATCAATCAATCAATCAATCGAATAGAAGACCACACGGGAGACATCTCCTGTCCACGAGGCTAACCATAGCCCGTGCTTCTTGCCCAGCTCCTGTGCCAGGTAAGTTACGGGCTCACCATAGCCCGTGCTACTTGGAACTTGTTCCGAGTAGCTGAATCTATAACAACGAATAGAAGACGACCATTTGGTCACCATTTGGTCCGGGAGACATCTCCCGTCACGCAGGGTGCAGTCGCACCTCCACAGATCTCCAGTATCATCTCTCAATACTGGTAATGGCTCATAAGGGCCACCACTTACGGGCTATTCATGCCCGTGCCACCTCTTGGGTGGCTTAATCATTATCAATCATCGAATAGAAGACAGTACAATCTCCAGTCAAGAATGTAGTACTCGGCGTGGGCAGTTCTAGTCGACCCAAGACGCTACAGCTTCGACACAGAGCAGACAGCAGACTACGACCGCATCCAGCTACAACGCTCTCGCTCCCTGAGTTCAGACACTCGCAATTCCCAATCGAGCCGCCACGCTCTCCCGCATAGAGCTCCACGACTCCGGCCTCACTCAGCTCTCTGCTCTGCTCCAGGCTTCGTCTCAAAGTCTACGACACTGCTGTATCCAGGACTACTAAATAAATATGAAACTCACTAAACACTGTGTATCTAATCTACCCAACAACGTAACATAAACGTACGTTACACCATACTACTTGTGTAAAGGAGGAAATGTATATGTTTATTTCTCAGAAAGTTTGGCAAAATGTTTATTGTGTGTGTATATATGTATGAACACATACTGAACGGGGCGAGATTAGCTTGTGCTACTTCAATAAACTTATTTTAATTTCAATTTCTGTGTAGTATTATAAGAGTACATTTGGAATTAATTTTCATTTTTAAATATTTAAGGCAGCTAGTTTTTATGCTAATCCTCCTAATAACTAGGTAGTATAGTAAACATTTTACTAAAATTGTTAGCAAACTTTTTAAGTCGTTTAGTGGATTGAATTTTTTATGTTTTATGGAAAATTTTGTAATTAACTATAATATTTAATTTTTATATAATTGTCGATACCCGTGCTCTACGATCAGTACATAATTTAAACATAGATCAATTTATACCAGAAAAATTAATAATAAAATTAGCGGCTTCTTATATTGTCTTATTTAGACAGTTACTGAATTAACAATATTTGGTTTATAAATTTTGGATATAATGGACAAGAGGAAAATTTAACAAAGTTTTCTCTTATAAAATAGTATTGCCAACAACTTTTTTTTAAAGAAAATGTAAGATAATGGGGTTTTCTTTAAATAGAGTTAAATCATTAAATGGATGGACTCTTATAAATAACTTTGTTTAGATTAAAAAAATTTATTTTTTACTTAACCGACATTCATAATATTGGCATAACACGTAATCAGAGAATTCACGAGTTTCTCCACGAGTGGATAAATTCTCAGATTTACATCACAAAGTAACAACTGAACACATCGATATTGTATGTCTCCAGGAGTGCAGAGTTCCCGCAAGATCCTCACCCCCGAAATTGCCCTCATTTGTTTCTTACAACCTCAGATCCAGCAACTCTTGCATTCTATACATCAAACAATCCCTACCCCATCAACTTCTGCCAGAAAAACAAACTGCCGGTCAACAGTATCATGGAGTGAGGATCTATGTGGGCAACTCTGTCCTCAATGTATTTAATCTATATGCTCCAGCAGGAAAGTTAAATTATATTGATCTTCCGGCCTGCGCTCAAGCAGAGCCAACCATCATTCTTGGTGACTACAATGCTAGACACAAGGACATTGGCGGCTCTCGCTTCAGTAACGGTAATGGGAATCAACTGCTGTCGCTACTAAATAGTCACCAAGATGTGCAGATTGTGGGTGACCTTGAACCCACGCATATTTGTGGAGGCATTCTTGACCTCTGTGTTGGTTTCAACGTCTCTCACGTCTGGTGCACATCATCTATTGTAACAGATTTGTTGTCAGATCATCACCCTAGATTGACTACTCTATGTATAGGAGATACCATCCTGCCCGGTGGAACTTTCAAACGCAAACGGCTCAGTGTTCCTCCTGCTCGACGTGAAGACTTTGTTGCTCATGTGTCAGAGTGGTACAGCACTTATGATCCCTCCACAGTCCAGACATTTAACGACGATCTAGTACAGAGCATTCAGATGTTTGCTGACCCTTTAGGTCGGCCCCCTGCACCATCCAATAGTCGGAACGACATGAAAGGTAATAAACGTCATGCCTATTACAATGACCCCAAATTGCGTACTTTGAAACGCACTGCCAGACGAGTTGGACTTGCATATAGGGAAACACGTACGCCAGCAATGCTCAAGCTCTTTCAGAAAGCCCTAGCCAAGGCGAGGGAGCGCATGACAGAGCTCAGGCAAGATAACTGGGAAACTTTTGTTAACAGTCTCAACTCTCACACCCCCCTCAGCCAGGCATGGAAGGATATTAAAAGAATTAAAGGCGATAAGATCGGCCAAGTAGCACACCCTCACCCTCTACACAGAGCAAACGAGTTAGTCGATGCTTGGGCAACCACCTCTAGCTTCAATAATCTTCCCCCAGACATACAGTTCAGATTAAATGCTGGTTACGGAGATCGAGAAAGGCTCGTTGACTTCATGCTCCACAAGGAAGATGAATGCAACGTGCCATTCACTGAGTTTGAATTACTCGCGGCCCTAAACAAAGGCAAAGCCACATCCCCCGGTGAAGATGGTATCACTTATGACATATTGCGTCTGCTCCCTTTAGTACCAGGGAATCCCCTGCTTGAGCTGTATAATATGAGCTATGTTACTGGGGAACTTCCTATCTCTTGGACCAACAGTATAATCATTCCAATTCCCAAGCCAAATCAAGAGAATGCTTTCCGCCCAATTTCCCTTACTAGCTGCATTTGCAAAACATTCGAGAGAATGGTCCTAAACCGTCTCCTCCATAGAATAAGAACCATGCTATCCCCCCAGATATATGGCTTCATGCATGGAAGGAGTGTGCATCATTGCATCACCACCTTTCTTACCCTGCACACTGAAAAGTCATATACCACCTTCCTAGATCTTAAGTCTGCCTTTGATATTGCAAATAGACATGTTATCTTGAGTGAGCTTGCAAGAATGAATGTTGGTGGTCGGCTTCTTTGTTGGATCAGGGGTTACTTATCCAACAGGAAGTCATCTGTATTTTTCCAGGGGCATAGGAGTGTAACAAGAGACTTTGAACTAGGTACCCCGCAGGGTGGTGTCCTCAGTCCTACCTTATTTAATATCTTAATAAACACGCTGTTAAACTCTATACCGAGCAAACCCAACGTCCACATCATTAGCTATGCTGATGATATAATGATACACACCACTGGGTATGCTAACACACAGAACACTCTTAACTCTGTATTAGATTCATGTCAGGACCTAGGTTTAATTATCTCAGCAGAGAAAACAAAGATACTAAATCGGCGCCCACCCAGGCAGGGAGGAGCTGTTCGCAAGATGCAACTATCTGATGGCTCCCAGCTTGACTATGTAAACAGATTCAAATACCTTGGCCTTGAGGTGCCACTGTATGGTCCTGTTGTATTCAGACTCTGTCGTCAGTATAAAGAGAGGCTCCGAGCTCTCAAGGCTGTTGCAGGTTATCACTCAGGCTATGGTGCCAATGTCAGAATTGTCAAAATGATGTACCTTGCATACATCAGATCTTTAGTGGATTATGCTGCACCTCTGCTTGTTTTGATGCCTGAAAGAAAGCTTGGAGGGCTTGAAAAATTGCAGAACGAAGCCCTGAGGATAATCCTTGGGTGCCCTCGTACCACAAAGATACTTAATATGAGAAAGGAACTTAATATTCTGAGCGTTGTTGATCGTGTTACTGAAATTAACTGTCAAATTGGTATAAAAATGCTTAGGCTAACTCATCCTAATCCTTGCACAGAAGCCCTCCAGACTTACTTTATTGAAGATCAGCATTGTTCCAAATGGATAACAAAAACTGGAACTCAACTCAGAATGTATGGGGTTCATGATTTGTACCAAGAGAAACAACAACGGCACTTTCCTGCACCGTGGGAGGTTACACCCTTTCCAGTTTTAATCCCTCCCTTTCCACCCAAGAAGCAAATTAGAGATAAGCCCAAGCTTCGTCTTGAGGCAAAGCTCAACGCCTTAAGCCATATTGATGCTCTGTCCACAGAGCATTCTCTCTCTCAAATCATATACACTGATGGTTCCCTACACCGCACCACGGGTGCAGCTGGAAGTGCAGTTGTTCTGACAATGGGCGATGGCTTGTACTTTGAGTGGGGAGTCCGTATAAACAATTGGGCCTCTACCCTTCAGACCGAACTATTTGCCTTGATCCTTGCACTGAAATGTGTACAAGTCTCCAAACTTGATACATTAATTGTAAGTGACTCCTTATCATCCTTAAATGCTCTCAACTCTTTAAGACATAACTGTAACATGCTCGTGTCCGAAGCTAGACACAAATACAACAAAATTATTAAGGATGGTAACAGAGTCCATTTCATGTGGTCTCCATCTCATGTTGGCCTCCGAATGCATGATAGAGCTGATAAGTTAGCCAAAGAATCTGCCTTTAAAGGAGCCGTTGAGTGTAACCTTGGATTGTCAATGAGCAATCTGAGAGCAGCAGTACACCGAGAACTTCAACAAGATCTTGTAGATCTGAGGCAAAGTGAAATTGACACCAGTAATTCCATCTATCATCATACTATCATGCAAGAGGAGCCACACATCTATGGATCATCCAATAAAATCAGCAGACTTCTAGATGTTACTGCTGCTCGGCTTAGACTCGGTTACAAGTATCTCTGGGAATTCTCATTATCTGCCGATGTAGACCTGACCAAATGTAAACTGTGTCAACAAAATTATTCGCACACCCTCCGTCACTATGTGATGGAGTGCGAAAAGATACGTGAATTTAGAGACAATTCTATAACCAATGTTCCAGCGATGTGTAAATATTTCATTCAAAATGATCTGCTACCAGAAATTTTAGCCAAATATCCCCAGTTTGCTAACTGTAGGTAGTAACTGAGTGATTGTAACCTATCCACCGCTGCCCACTGGATGGGAGGCGGTGTGCAGGACAAACATATAAATTTGACACTAGCTCTCCACATATGTCAGTTGCTTAATTTAGAACCTGTACTTGAGGTCGATCTCGAACCCATTGTTGATGTGACGACTTATATTGAATTTTGTAACTAGCTCATCAAGATTGTAACTTGCTTAGCTAAATGAATTGTGGGGTTCAGTCCCTGAGCCCATTATGTGCCTCTGTAACCCTTTCCACTACCGCCCACAAGATTNTTTGTGTCTGCTTACCAAACCGTTAAACATCGATAAAACATTTATATATTGCTTAGTAACAAGTTCAGCAATCAAATTAACCTAAAAATTAACAATGTGCAAATTATAATTATAATATGGAGAGTAGATGTACATTCCATATCGTACTTACATAGAAACATATGGATTTCCATTCCATATATACTCTGTCCCTGCCAGTAGCTGCCAGGGACAGTGCAAGTGGCTGCCAGGGACAGTACAACATAGAAAGAAGTAAGATCCCTTGATTGTTTCAAGCGTAGGTTAGACATTTATATGAATGCGGTTGGGTGGATATAAATAGGAGCTGCCTCGTATGGGCCAATAGGCCTTCTGCAGTTACCTTCATTCTTATGTTCTTAAAGCCAAAAACTCAGTGTATACATCTTCGAAATAAGGCAAATAGGACACTGGTATTCCCGTGCGTCTGGGAATACTCAGACCATAGGTTCGTATCCTCATCATGGCTCCAGTGGATTTCTTCAAGAGCTGTTTCGTGCAGACCAAAAGGCCCTCTGCATATTCCTTTATTCTTGTAAATTCGAGGAAAAATCTCCTCACCCTTGACAGCTGGGGTGAGGAGGAAGGAACACACAAAAGGCTGCAATAACAGACATTGTTCCCATCCTTGTTGCTGGCTCCGACGTCTGTCTGTAGGGTTCTTCTGTCTTGACCAAATACAGCGTCTTGACGTTGTTATTAATGATGGATCCCACACTTTTCATCATTATTATGATTATGTTGTTCATATTTTACCTGCTTCAGTGTTTAGCTCATTGTGTGGTAAGTGAAGTCTGTCGTTGTTAGGCTGAACCTATTGAATGTCTTCAGTGTAATGTTGACCAAACCACACACACTAGAAGTGAAGGGACGACGACGTTTCGGTCCGTCCTGGACCATTCTCGATTGTCCCTTCACTTGTAGTGTGTGGTTTGGTCAACATATTTCAGCTAGTTATTTCAGGTCGTATTATATGTCGTGTCTGGAAGTCAACAACATGTTGCCGGTGTTGTTGGTGGCCTCGTGTGTCGTCACTGGCCTCGGTGCCCTCCTCTCCGGCCTCCTTCTCTGCCTCCTCTGGTCTTTCACCTCCAGTTTCTTTGGTCCTGCCAAACCTTATGAAACGCGCCCGTTTATATTCACGAGTCATTTAAAAGGCAACATCAAGGCCAGTAATGGTTCGAGCCCCAGAGAGACCAACGGAGACTCAGAATTCAGCTGACCGAGGTCTGCAGCGAGTTACAACAACACTTGGTCAGGCGAAATGTGACGAAATTACATGTATTTTATTTAATTACATGTATTTTTTTAATTACATGTATTACATGGTCGATGAGTCTTCACTGAAGACTCATCGTCTTCAGTGTTATAATTTATGGCAACAGTTTCGGTACATTTAACATACTAACAGAAAGTTTCTTGTTTCAGACAGGGTCCTGCTTGACGAAGGCCTTCCCACTGCTCACGGCCGCCTTCCCAAACAAACAAGTTGATAGTACCTCCCAAACTGACAGCAATCCTTCAACTATCAGCGACTCGCCATCCGAGAGCGACTACCTAGGAGACATTGACTCCATAGATGACAACACTCAGTCGAAGTTGCGTTTACAGTTTCCTCAGCGGCGTTCACAAGATGCGGTTCCTGACGTTGATCTGACCTTCGTCGACCCGCCCTTTGTGAGGTCCCTGGAGAAGGTGCTGGTCCAAGGCCGCCAGAGACACGAGTCTTTCTCGTGCTCTAGTACAGACTCTGGCCTTCCTGGCTCCATCCCCTGCCACTACTATGGCTGTCCCGACACAGCCTCTTGCTATGTTAATGACAACCATGTAATGTACACTTCTACAAGTTATAATTAATTGTACTCTGTTACAACAGCGCTGCTTTTTAGAATAATTAGTGTTTAACACCGGAAAGCTCTCTCACTGGGCGTCAGACAAGGCGCGGCCCCTTGGGAGATTACTCCCACAATATACCCTGTGTTAGTGGAGATGTCTGGCCTCACTGGTGTAATATGAAGATATATGTAACATGAAGATAATAAATATTTACAGTACTGTATTTCTTTAAAACTCTCACCATAACAAAGGCAGTATATCATCAGATCAGTATATTGTCTGCTTTCAGACAACACTTAGCCTCCCCTGTTTAAATCCCTAAGCATGCTAACCTTAAATCCCTGAACATGCAAACACTGTTCTGAAACTCTTCCTGGACAGATGTAATGGAACCCCATAATCACCAGAAAGAAATATATCTTTGATATCCCAGGGTCAAACTTGATCTGTGTAAACACTATGCAAATAAAGGGACCTAGTCTATGGAACTCACTCCTAACGAATTGAAAAACTGTAAAATTTTTGCCTTATTCAAAAATAAAACCAAAACGTACCTAATTTTCTACATAGTTTTCATAGTAAAAAGTACATAGTTTTCTACCTAGTGCTTTAAACTCGCATTGTATCTAGTGCTGCCCAATCCTCCAATATATGTACGTAAGCCATACAAAATGTGGATAACCCTCAAATTTTACTTCATTGTACCTACTAATCTTTGTTAAATTATTTTACACTGTACCTGCAAAACAATTTGTTTTTTTTTTAGAACTCACCTACTTAAAATTATCCGTAAGATTAAGAACATAAGAACAAAGGCAACTGCAGAAGGCCTATTGGCCCATACGAGGCAGCTCCTATATATAACCACCCAATCCCACTCATATACATGTCCAACCTGCGCTTGAAACAATCGAGGGACCCCGCCTCCACAATGTTACGCGGTAATTGGTTCCACAAATCAACAACCCTGTTACCGAACCAGTATTTACCCAAGTCTTTCCTAAATCTAAACTTATCCAATTTATACCCATTGTTTCGTGTTCTGTCTTGTGTTGATACTTTTAATACCCTATTAATATCCCCTATGTTATGTCCATTCATCTACTTGTAAACTTCTATCATGTAACCTTAACTCTTCTCTTTTCCAGTGAATGTCATTTAAGCTTTGTTAATCTTTCTTCATATGAAAAATTTCTAATTTGGGGAATCCTACGCTGGACACGTTCAAGTAAATTTATATTCATTCTATAGTATGGCGACCAAAACTGAACTGCATAATCTAAATGAGGCCTAACCAGAGCAAGATATAGCTTGAGAACCACACCAGGTGTCTTGTTACTTACGCTGCGATTAATAAATCCCAGTGTCCTATTTGCCTTATTACGAACATTCATGCATTGATCCTTTGGTTTTAAATTCTTACTAATTATAACTCCCAGATCCCTTTCGCAATCCGACTTCGCAATCTCAACACCATCTAGCTTGTATCTTGTAACTCTATCATCATTACCTATCCTCAGAACTTTACATTTATCAGCATTAAACTACATCTGCCAATCTTTTGACCATTTCAAAACCCTATTTTAATCAATTTGAAGCGATAGTGATTCTTCTTCCATGTTAATTTTCCTACCTGGCTAGAGCGATTTTTGTATCATCGGCAAATTTGCAAATGTTGCTACTCAAACCTGAATCTTAATCATTTATATAATAAACAACAGGATAGAACCTTGAGGCACTCCACTTACAACACCTTCCCACTGATTCATTGATAAAGATTAAGCCACCCAAGAGGTGGCACGGACATGAATAGCCCGTAATGGACTGGCTGATTTGATTGATGAAGATTAAGCAATCCAAAAGGTGGCACGGGCATGAATAGCCCGTAAGTGGTGGCCCTTTGGAGCCATTACCAGTATCAAGAGCTGATACTGGAGATCTGTGGAGGTGCGACTGCACCCTGCGTGACGGGAGATGTCTCCCGTGTGGGATAACCTTGAATGAATGAATGGATAATACAGGAGAAGATGCCCATTGGGGCGAGCCTTGAAGTGGGGACAGCTGAAGAGAAGTCGGTGAGAGGAAATGCTGAAGTTGAAGAGAAAGTGCCAGGGCTTGACCCAGCTGCGCGTCAATATGTCGATGCTGCAAACAACCCAACAACTGGCTAGGAGACGGGTCTGGAAGGCGGCAGTGGCAGTTCTTCTACATTCAAGGTGGAGCCAATCTGTCTTCAGGTGGTGTCTTTTTTTTTGAGATATATTCAAGAGTTGTTACATTCTTGTACAATTTGGTGTTTCTTCTTTCTTCTATTTTTCTTGCCCGTGCCACCTCTTGGCTTCGAGTATTCATTTAATGTTTTTCTTTATACTCGGCGTAATCTGGTGGAAAAAGGTCCTTTGGCAATGTGGTTTCGTCGCA
>WNGS01162647.1:5945851-5957757 GCA_020271785.1 Procambarus virginalis
TTCAAATAAGTTTACTTCGTTCCTTAGTATGTACTTTGAGTATGGATCATTCAGCAGGCATTCTGCATACCTTGTGTTGAGTATTTTGCTGGAGAGGCGTCTGTATTCGGGAGATCCATATATAATTTTTTCACGTTGATCATATAGTGCGGAGACTCTTAGAGACTCCTCTGTTGCTGGGGATGGTGATTGTGCTTCAACGTCAATCGAGGCAGTAGAGTCATCATCGGAAGACAAGTGTTGGTTTGCAGAAGCATCAGGTGTAGGTACCTGTGAATCTGGTGTAGTCTCAGGTGCGGCTGGTGTAGTTTGTGGTGAAGCTGGTGTAGTCTCAGGTACCACTGGAGAAGTAGATGGTTCGTCTGGAGTAGCAGTGTGCAAGGATATTGCAGAATCTGTAGCAGGGTGCACAGGGTGGGCGTCAGCAGACAGGATATCTGCCAATGCAGTTGAAGAGATGGTGATGTTAGAAGCAGAAGTGATATTTGTTGCTGAAGTCGTAGCACTGGCGTTGGCTGAGGCTGTTGTTGTGAAGAGTTCGTCACGAACAGTAAATGTTGGTAAACCGTTGTCAGCGTACATGATGTTTAGAATTCGTACAAATTCCTTGGTGTTCGTGCCTGTAATCATTTCAGCAGTGCTGATGAGTTCCATTATGACATTGTGATTCCTGTTAGGGAGCAGCATCTGGTGAGGTGAGGGCTGGCTTGTTGATTCAGCAGAGTGAAGTTGTGGCTGTCGCTGCTGCGTCGATGATTGGTTGGCGGACTGGGACCCAGGGCCCCAATGGGATGCAGTCTGTGCAGAAGCTCCGGAAGCAGA
This sequence comes from Procambarus virginalis, assembly GCA_020271785.1. Taxonomy (NCBI): domain Eukaryota; kingdom Metazoa; phylum Arthropoda; class Malacostraca; order Decapoda; family Cambaridae; genus Procambarus; species Procambarus virginalis. The sequence continues at coordinate 5,946,674 of WNGS01162647.1, forward strand.
GGAAAGTTGGCGGCTTGCACGTTGTATGTTGATGGTTCTCGTGTGATGTTGGCTTGCCTGGCTTCGGTCATCTTCTGTATTTCTTCACGTCTTCGTGGACACTCAGCAGAGACGGCAGTATGGTGACCTTGGCAGAGAAGGCATTGGAGGGAGTTGCTGGTGCATTGTTTGAAGTGGTGATTCTCGGCGCACTTGCTGCACCGTTGGTCCTGAGAGGGGCATTGTTTAGTGAAGTGCTCATAACTATAGCACTTAAAACACTGTCGTAGCTGGTAGTAATGTTCTCTGGTTATTTGTCGGGGTGTACAAGCAAGGCCAAAGCACCGGAAGCCGTTGATGGTAGCAGAGGAAGCTTCCTCAGGCGAGGTGAAGGTTACCATCATGGTGGAGAGGTGGCTGTCCTGCACAGAGATGAATTTTACAGTGACTGCAGTCAAGGAAGGGTTATCTTCGGTTATGCTGGTGACGACGTCGGTGGTAGCTTTTTCGGAGATCAGGGAGCTCACTCTCCTCACAAAAACAGTCCTGGCTGCGAGGTAATGTCGTGGTGGGGTGAGGAACATGTGCGCCTCCTCGATGACCTTCTCACTCCGACCCCATTTATACCAACTCTCCCCCCCCCCCCCCCCCCCCGCCGGCAGAGCCATGCCCCAATCCAGCTCAACTTAGCACCCCCAACACCACGAGCCTCCATCTCCCCAACCAGTCCCCCAATACGGCACTGCATCAAAAGCTTTGCCAAAGTCAAGGTACACAACACCACAATCCCCACCACCATCAACTGCCTCAACCATGCTAGAACAAAAAGATAACAAATCTGTTAAACACGAACGGCCACCTATAAAACATACTAGTGTGGAGCTAATGAATTAACCCTCTCAGTTCAAAAGGTGGGAAGTAATGAACAATGTATGATAAAGTATAATAAGAGAGCATATACGAGAACCTTATGTTCTGGTATTATAAAATATGATCTTATTCCAGAATGCATTGCTTTGCCTAACAGACAATTCACACCACCATGGGAGGATTGTAACGTAGATGTAGTAATTATTCCCTTGCAAAAGAAAAAAAAATGTGTATGAGATAGGAGAGCTGAGGGCGACACATGATTGTATAATTAGAAAATTACTTACAGAAAACACTCTACATGTATATTGTGATGGGTCAGTAGCTAGGGACCCAGGGAGCGCAGGCGGGAGAGATACATAATAATTTACACGTGGAAAATATTAGAGGGGCTGGTCCCAAACCTGCACACAGAAATAACATCACATGAGACCAGAAGACATGGCAGGATGTGCAGAATGCCCCCGTTGAAAAGCAGAGGTGCAACTGGTACTCTGAGAGAGAACTCTATCAACATCAGAGGCCCGAGACTGTTCAACACGCTTCCACTACACATAAGGGACATAACTGGCCGACCCCTCACAGTGTTCAAGAGAGAACTGGATAAGCACCTCCAAAGGATACCTGATCAACCAGGCTGTGACTCATACGTCAGGCTGCGAGCAGCCGCGTCCAACAGCCTGGTTGATCAGTCCAGCAACCAGGAGGCCTGGTCGATGACCGGGCCGCGGGGACGATAAGCCCCGGAAGCACCTCAAGGTATCCTCAAGGTAAGGTAAGGGATGGGAAGGCAGGATGTGGAGTCTTGATCAGGGAGTACACTGACATCGGCACTGTAGATACTGTTATTGGACGCCGCTTAACTGACAATGTCTCTTCAACGCAGGCTGAACTCCAAGGAGTATTAGCAGGATTACAGGAAGTAGTCAAATGTGGTAAAAATGCTTGCTTCTTTATTGACAGCAGAGAAGCGTTAGAGTCTTTAAATAGCAGACGCCCAGTATAGCAGAATATTGTGATAGAATGTAGAGAGAATGTTAAGAAATTAGACTATAATAAATGGGTATAAAGTAAGATTCATGTGGATCCCTTCACTGGCAACATAAAACATCCACTAGACAGTGTGACATTGTAATTGCCAGAATTAGGCTGGGATATTGATGTCTATGGCAGGTGGCTGCAGGTAATGACGCCCCCAATGGTGAACATTACTATTGTAAACTATGTGAACATGAGCTGGGACACTTTCGCTTAAGCTTAAGTATTCCCGGTACACAAACAATAAATACTTAAATTATATTTAACTGGATTTTGATTAATTGTAAATTAGTAGTAATATAACTACAAAAATAATTTTAGAAAACTCTATCGACAAATGTGGTATTGTAATAAACAACCTTCATGAAATTTATAAAAAAAAAAATATTTTTTGTTCCTAACATTGCAAAATAATATGGAAGTTTAGTTTAAATTTTAAAAAGAGTTATTATTTTATAAATTTTCTGAAACAGATTTTAAAATTAAAAATTGTTGAATTATTTTATTAAAATTAATACTTCTTATTATAAAGTTTATAACGGTTGTGTGTGTCTTGTCTCCACTCAGTTCAAGTAGTCAAAATGTCTTAGGAAATTTGTGGGAAAAAGTAAGAAATTTGCATCATTATAATTTATCGCAAAGTTTACGTGTGATTTCAGACTCATATATATGCGTTAACAGAACTTTCCCCATATTTCATATACAAATTTTAGAGTAAATTCAAAATGTGATATTATAATATTTTAAATTTTATGAAATGGTGTCTCTGGTAAATTTTTCAAAGAAAATGGATAAGAACATCGTTTTCTTTAATTCAAAAAATTACCAACATCTATATATTCATTTATTTATTTATTTATTTATATACAGTCAGCATAAAACATCCACTAGACAGTGTAACATTGTGATTGCCAGAATTAGGCTGTAATATTGATATCTATGGCAGGTGACTGCAGGTAATGAATCCCCCAGTGGTGAACATTCCAGTTGCAAACTATGTACTTTGAGGTACTTTTTATTTTTTATTTTTACATGCAAAGCATGCAATTTAAATACAATAAAAACAAAAAAAGAACATAGAAAACATAACAAAACAATAAACCACCGGCCAGAAGGCCGACAGCACAGTACAACAAAATACAAACACGATAAATGCATTGAAAAAACACAGCAGACAACAAGACACAAAATAGAAAACAATGTCAAACAAGCAAGCACAGGAACATTTCAGAACAAAACAGTATAAAACAAAACAAACATCAAGATGTATAACATGCAATCAAGAAAAAACATAGTTACATACACAACAACAAACAAACACCGGCCTGAAGGACCGAGAACAAAACATAACAGAATGAACAAAATGAAATATAATAAAAAATACAATAAGAAAGCACACCACACAACAAGCCAATAACAAACAAAAAATAAAAATAAAAGACAAATACAACACGTAAGCATAAAATAAAAACACATAGGGCACGGTAACAACACTAAATAAATACATGAAGACTAACACACACACACCAAACCACCCGCCTCGCCACAAACAAAGGGAGAGGCACGGGCACAAACTACCAGAAGGCAAACAAACAGCCAGAAGGGCACACAGCACAAAAGTATAAAATCACCTGACATACTTGCCCGGAAACTCGTCCCGAGGGAATATGACATGGAAAGCCTCCCATCGTAACCACAGCCAAGGGCCCTAACCATCCACCGGGGACGCCATCTCATCCGGGACGTTGACAACAAACACCCGCAAACAGGGCACCCAAATAGTATCACACCGGAACCGAGTGACCGGTACACGCTCCCACACCAATGGAACCGCCCCACGCAAAAAGTCCAGCGCCTCCTCGCAGATCGGTAACGCAGCAATCCGCGACCAGTGACCCAACGGCATCACAGACTCTGGTAACACGTTCCCCAAGAGTCCAATGGACGTCCTCTGAGGAGGGAGCCTGGCAGAAGGCACCACCACAGGGGCACCAGCGCCCACGGGCACACCACCGGACGACCGCGGGGAAACCGAACTGCGCACATCTTTCCTCAAGGTCACCACCAGGCCACGCCCAGACCCATCAACCTCACCATCCCTGGCAGCGGAGGCCACCACTCCCCACTGCGGAGAGGCCCCCGGCGGAGAAGGAACAGCAGGCACACCCGAGACACGGACACCAATGTCAGCAGGCGCGTGGACTTCCGCCACCACTAACTGCGGAGCCAGCGACGTATCCGGAACCACTCCATCCACACCCGAGGACTCACAGTCACTAAAGTCCCCAACATCGGCCCAGGTAGACGATGAATGCCGGGAGCGTTTGGGCACCGGCCTGAGGTCGTCAGAGCCGGAGGCCGACCCAGAAACACGGGCACCACTAGCCGGACGCACTGACGCCCGCCACAAAACGGCAGCGGCCTCGACCACAGGGGGAACCGGACCACACACAACAGGAGGCCCCACAGCCACCCAGCACCCAGCACAGCCGGGACCTGAGGCGAGTATGCAGGGCCAGGCGCAGCAGCTGAAGACGGGTGAGCAGACGGCGAGGAGGGAGCATCAGGAAGGCCCACGGGAGCAGCAGGGACAGGAGCAGGAGTATCCACCGATGGCATCGCAACATCCTGAGGAGGGTCGGCGACATCCGGGGGAACGTCCACCACAGGGGGGCATCAGGCGACACAGGGGGCAGATCCGCGGCCGGAGAGGCGTCCATAGCCACAGAAACCTCCTCCACAGGAAGCGGTGGAAAATCCTCCTCACTGAAGAGGTTCACAGGCGCAGAGGCCGGCGCAGAACATTCAGCAGCCTGATGGCCCATCAGGCCACAACGATAACATGTCCGAGGCTGGCGGGCGTAAAACACACGAACTGTGTACCCCATCAGACGCATAGAGGACGGAATATCCTCCCGGAGCCTCATGCCCAGGGTGCGAATGTTCGTCCTCACGCCCTTAAGCGGGCTCGAAGATACTACGTTCACCCGCACACTAACCACTGCGCCAAAACGGCCGAAGTACCGCCGGAGCAGACCCTCCGGAAACTCCAATGGAGCCCCATGCACACTGACGTAGGTGAGGGCACCACTCCGATCAGAGATTGAAACAGTGCCCGCACCATCTGGTGGAGGTAATGTCCGCCCCTCGTATCGACGGAGAAAGTCGCGGTAAGCCAACTCCTCCGTGAACTTAATTATCACTCGACGGGCCGTCACCAGCTCGACGCCGTAAATGTCTATCACAGGAATGTCCAGCTTCTCACATACCCGCGCGATCTCCGGGTATCCAGCCCTGCTGGAAAATTCCAATCCCACAGACTGAGCCCTCAGTATTGGTGGGAGGGGGACCCCCATCGTAAAGTCCACGTCAACACAGGCGGCAGACACACCCGCCTCCAAACGGCCAAACTGGTAACCATGCACCAAATGCCGGAGCTCCGAAGCACACGTCTGCCCCCGACCAAGGCTAGGGCCAGACTCAATTGGCTATCATGATTAGAAGTAAGTGAAGACCAAGAGAGACATAATAGTAAGGTGGGTTGAACGATGGGGGGTTCCGGCGGAGCCTCCCTCACCGACAGAGCAACTGTTGCGGAAACCCCACTCTGCAATGCAGACAGAAACACGACTCCGACCGGGAAATGGAGGCTTGCAGGAGCCCCACCTGATGTAACTGTCTTGGACTTTGTTTTTTAGCGACCTACTCCTCGCACAGACTTTGTAGGTTAGGCTGAAACTGACAAAGGCTTTGCAACGCACTGTGGAGTGTTCGTCGAGTGGCGACCAAAGTAGGGTGTCTACAAGTCTGTGAAGGACAGAGCGCTTGAAGTTCGTAGTCCCCGTGACTCAGCTGACGCCCCCTCCACTGAAGTCATAAAGACTTCCAACCCATTCGCTGCGCTGGAAGACGAATGCTGTAGGGAGACTGTACTTCCCTCGAAAGGCTCCCAACGAATGGAGCGCAGGTACCTCAAGGTGCTCAGAAATTAAAGGAAGTACCTAAGCAAATTTTGTTTGTTGGAGCTTCTCAGGTAAGGTATCTGAATAGAACTTCTTGTGCGAGAGATTGGTGGTAAAAGGTTAAGGGTTTGCTATCCGGGAGCAGGAATTGGTGATATTGTTAACAACATGAATGATATTATGGCTGGAAATGGGAACAAACCCATTATTTGTATCAGTGCAGGTGGAAATGATGTTGAACGAATTAAGAGTGAGGAACTGATACAGAGGTTTAAGACAGCCATAAAATTAGATAGGAGCAAGGGAGGAATCCCGATCATATGTGGCATTCTTCCAGGAAAGGGAGTTGGAAATGAATGGTTGTCGAGGGCACTTGGTGTCAATTGCCGACTAGACAAATATTGCAAATCAAATGCAATATCATTCATAGATAACTGAGAACAATTCTATGGAAGAAATGACATGTATGCCCGGGATGGGGTCCATCTATTTAGGGCTGGGGTTGTTGCTGTTGCGAACTCGTTGGAACCTGCGGTGGGAGGGGTTTATTTGGGTTTAAACTGTTAGTAGATAGTGGTTGATAATGAGAAAGAAGGTAATAAAAGTATGTGAGTGTGGTGGAAACAAATTGGCAAAATGATCAGAGAAAGACAAGAACCTCAAAATACCAAATACACTTAGGATATATTACATGAACAGTAGGACTCTAAGAAACAAAAAAAAAAAGATTTAAATGCTCCTGTCTGCGCAAAAAAAAACTATATTATTGCACTTACCGAAACGTGAATGAAAGTCGAAAATAGAGAACATTTAGCTGAATACAAATAAATGTACTTAAACTATTTCACACAGAAAGATACTCTATATTAGACAAGGAAGGGAAGTAGCCATATATGTTAGGGATAATTTGAAATGTAGTCTCAAAGAGGAAACCAAAACTGAGCAACACACAGAAACTATTTGGCTATAATTCAACGAAAAAACTAATAATCTTACAATAGGAGTTATATACAGGCCACCAAACTTAGACAGAATGGAAGCAAAGCATCTATGAGATGAAATATCTAGAGCATAACAGTATTTGTGTCATGGGTGACTTTAAATTTAGTGGAATAAACTAGTGTAACAGAACAGGGAATAATGAAGCAGAAGATTTTCTATAAATAATTGACGATTGCTTTCATCGCAACGCATTAAGGAATCAAACAAATTAATGACATCGAAATAGAGAGTGAACTGTGGATCAGTGATCACAAAGAAATCAAATTTAGTATAGAATGGAATATATCGGAAGGAGAAAATTTTGTTAAAGTGCCAGATTTTCGAAAAGCTAATTTTAATAGCCTAAGAAATTTCTGGGGTGAAATAGATTGGAAAGTCTTGGGCATAGGGGGTGGGCCGGTCATGGAGCGAGAAGTGAACCCAGCTATGGGTGATGTAAAAAGGGATTTCGATGTAGATTCAAAATATAACCTATTTAAAAAGTTATAAACAAAGTACAAGAACGTAGTATATCATACAAATTGAATAGATCGAGTACTAATGACCCAAAAACGATAATAAAGAATCTGAAGGACTTTATATGTAGAAAGAGAGCTTGGTACAAAAGGATGGGAAAATCAGTTTAAAAAAGAATTTGTTGAACTGCTTAGAAATGTTAAAAAAAGAGATAATAATGGCAAAAAGAAACTATGAAGTTTGCATAGCAGATCAAGCTATGACCTGCTTGATAAAATCTTGTGTTCGATAAAACTGGATTACGAACGAACGCTCATGCGCTCCTGACGACCCTGCTGCCCCATCCAACTTTATCAGCTGCTCCTTGAGCCCACAACATCCCAAACATGATGTAACAACCCCAGAAGGCAGCTAAGTACCCAGTGACCTAAATGTGACCGAAATATACGACAAAACCTAACCTAGAAACTCATCTCGACCTCATCAGTGTTGCTCCCTGGAGGAAGCTGAACCTGACGTTTGCTGCTGCCACATCAACAAGTCTACCCCATCTGCCTGTGTACATCTCTGCTGCAACCATGCAAAACAATTCCAAGTTCGGTAAGGCCACAAATAAAGATAGCACACCTATCAGGATGAACCCAACCAGCCAAGCTAGCAATAAGAAAAACGCGGCTGTTTCCCCCTTAGTGGCTGCCGAGGGGGGTACCGACCCTCCCTGCGTCAACAATAACAAACAGTCCCAGCTGAGTGAAGCGTCGTCACCGACTCGAACCATGCAACAGTTAAGTAACCATATGGAGCAACTTAAACGAGCTGCCTCCCCTTGTACTGACTTTAAGCGTCTCGCTGATAATCCATGGCTCAAATTATTGACTCAGATACATGATGACCAAAAGTCTATAATCCGGGAGCAGTCGGACCTGATAACGAAGCTACAGAGTGATGCTTTGGCCATGCACAAGATTAACCAAGATCTGTCTGCCAGAGTCGGCCACCTCGAACATGAATTAAGCTCTCTTCAGATCTCGGTTGCTAACTCTAAATCAGCAGAAACCTCTAAGAAGCAAGAAGAGATGTTACAAAAGTTAGAGAACCATTTTAACTCCCTACAACAGCAACACACTGCAACCCAAGATGAATCAGACCAACTAAAGCTCCTTGATTCTGTTATCATCTCATCAAATGATTTTCCCCAAGAAACTGACAGAGAAGACTGTACTGCCATCGTGATCCAGGAATTGCGTGCCAAGTTGAATTACTCAATCGAAGCAAGTGACATCAAGTCAGCTTATAGAGTGGGTACGAAATCATCTGGTACAAATAACAGGAGGATTCGTGTGAAATTGGATAGCTGCTCCCGCAAGTCAGACCTTATCACTGCTGCAGTCGGTGGGAAATCCAATGTTTATGTGAACGAATGTCTAACCAGGTTCAGACAAAATCTCTTATTTAAACTACGTGGAATCTGCAAAAGATCCCGTGCTATTAAACATTGTTTTGTGCGTGATGGTAAAATAATAGCTAGGAAGACTGACACTGGAAAAACTTATGTGATAACCACTGAAGCACACCTCACTTCTTTCCTGGATGACTGTGGGATATCAGCTGAATAACCTGAACATATTTTGTAGTCTCACATACAACCAAAGTGTACTTAAGCTCTGCCTTTCCTTTCCAAAGGTTTTATATATTTTTATTTTTTGTTTGGCATCTTTGCCTGTTTTTTTTTTACTCTTAATTATTTGGTCTTAGCTAATCCCCTTGTCACTAAACCTAGGGCTTTTCTATTACCCTGTTATATTTAAAGTAACTTGGTATTTGTTTCTTGTAATCATTTATTGGAATTAATTAATAGTATAATTGTTTATATAAGCATCTACCTCAGTATCATAGTAAAATATTCCACACGAATATACTTTCACCCTGTTTATTTTTACACTTAGATTTATATTAGAGTAAATTTCAAGATTTAATAAGTTTTACATGTCATCTTTTTTTTCGGAATTATCTATTGAGTTCATTTTGTTTTCTTAGGTTCATACCAATTATAGGATTTTAATTAACCATTACTAAGCCAATTATCTTCAAGATCATTTTACTTTATGATTTATTATTCTTATTATTTTTTATTTTACATTTATATTGTCAATCTCTACTGATTTTTTGTTTTTTATTTTATGTAACTTCTGTGTCCTTCCTGGCTATCTATTGGATCTTTATTTTACTTCTAAGTTGTTACTATTTTATTGTATTTGCTTTTATTCTTGTGTTTTGCTTTATCGTGTATCTTGTATCGTGATCCCTTATCTGCATCTTTATGCACACTGATATTGATCCTGATCAAAATCTTCTATCTCATATCTACACCAACCAGCACATTGATCATCATTATTGCAAGTATTTCACAGCACACCAGGCTAAAAACAAACTCCAAAATACCACCTGTTTATCAGTTTACAACCAAAATGTTAGATCTCTTGGTAAACATTTTGACGATTTAAATGCATTACTCACAGCACTTGGTACTAACTTATCGTTCATTATTTTAACAGAAACTTGGCTAAATAAAGACTATACCCAACTCTACAACTTAGCTGGTTATAAAGCCATTCATAACTGTAGGCCTAATAAAAAAGGTGGTGGCACAGCTATATATTACCGAGATACATTTATCTGCAACAGTGTTATTAGTGACAGAGATGACTACTGTGAATATACTTTTGCTCAGTTCACAATTAAATCCCTTAAATCCTCTTTGACTATTGGAGCCATCTATAGATTTCCCAACACTAACATAGCTTCTTTCTCAGACAACCTAAGGAATCTTATTATAAACAACAATCTCAACAAAAACCACATCATTCTGGGAGGAGACTTTAATATTGACCTGGGTAAACAAAATTGCTCTCAAGTTGACTATTTCCTTAACAGCATGAACTCCTGTATGCTAATCCCCACAATCACCAAACCTACCCGAGTCACTCAAACATCAGCCACTACCTTGGACCACATATGGACAAACATAACAGTTCCCCTTGTACCTGGTATAATCTACGACAGAACAACTGACCACTATCCTACCTTTCTCATAGCGAACATGGACATAACACCACCAAAAAGCAAGAAACTTTCATTTAGGCTACACAGTGAATCAGCTTTAGGCAATCTTACAGATGCACTTCACAATATTAACTGGGATTCTGAATTCAATAATACCCAGGATATAAATTCATTAGCTACCCTCTTCCTCTCCAAAACTCTCAGTCTCTACAACCTTCATTGTCCCCTTCTTACCAAGCAAGTAACTGACAAAAGATTAAACAATCCATGGCTCACAAGTGGCATTCTCAACTCAATCAACAAGAAACACGAATATGAAAAGAAACTTAGGATTGGCCTAGTTTCAAAGGAAGTAGCTAAAAGGTACTCATCAATGCTTACCAGTATCATAAGAAAGGCAAAACTAGCATATTATGTGAATAGATTCAATGAAGCAAAAGGTAACATGAAAAGCACTTGGAAAACAATCTCTAGTATCCTAGGAACTAAGCACACTCACATAACCAAATAAAGCTCTACAAGGATGGGGATATACTGTCAACTGATTTAGAAATGGCAAATGAATTTAATAGTTTCTTTTCATCGGTTGGTGCTAATCTTGCCAGTAAAATCCCACAGACTCAGACACATATTAACACATATCTCTCAGGCAGCTATCCAAACTCTCTTCTCCTTTCACCAATCAGCCCGGCAGATGTTGTGTCCATCATACAA
>WNGS01162647.1:5958757-5993018 GCA_020271785.1 Procambarus virginalis
AAACAAAGGGAGAGGCACGGGCACAAACTACCAGAAGGCAAACAAACAGCCAGAAGGGCACACAGCACAAAAGTATAAAATCACCCGACGTACTTGCCCGGAAACTCGTCCCGAGGGAATCGACATGGAATGCCTCCCATCGTAACCACAGCCAAGGGCCTGACATCCACCGGGGACGCCATCTCATCCGGGACGTTGGCCACAAACACCCGCAAACAGGGCACCCAAATAGTATCACAACGGATCCGAGTGACCGGTACACGCTCCCACACCAATGGAACCGCCCCACGCAGAAAGTCCAGCGCCTCCTCGCAGATCGGTAACGCAGCAATCCGCGACTAGTGACCCAACGGCATCACAGACTCTGGTAACACGTTCCCCAAGAGTCCAACGGACGTCCTCTGAGAAGGGAGCCTGGCAGAAGGCACCACCACAGGGGCACCAGCGCCCACGGGCACACCACCGGACGACCGTGGGGAAACCGAACTGCGCACATCTTTCCGCAAGGTCACCACCAGGCCACGCCCAGACCCACCAACCTCACCCACTCCGGCAGCGGAGGCCACCACTCCCCACTGCGGAGAGGCCCCCGGCGGAGAAGGAACAGCAGGCACACCCGAGACACGGACACCAACGTCAGCAGGCGCGTGGACTTCGCCACCACTAACTGCGAAGCCAGCGACGCATCCGGAACCACTCCATCCACACCCGAGGCCTCACAGTCACTAAAGTCCCCAACATCGGCCCAGGCAGACGACGAATGCCGGGAACGTTTGGGCACCGGCCTGAGATCGTCAGAGCCGGAAGCCGACCCAGAAACACGGGCACCACTAACCGGACGAACTGACGCCCGCCGCAAAACGGCAGCAGCCTCGACCACAGAGGGAACCGGACCACACACAACAGGAGGCCCCACAGCCACCCCAGCACCCAGCACAGCCGGGACCTGAGGCGAGTATGCAGGCCAGGCGCAGCAGCTGAAGACAGGTGAGCAGACGGCGAGGAGGGAGCATCAGGAAGGCCCACGGGAGCAGCAGGGACAGGAGCAGGAGTATCCACCGAGGGCATCGCAACATCCTGAGGAGGGTCGGCGACATCCGGGGGAACGTCTGGCGACGCTGGGGGAGCCTCAACAACGAGCGGGTCGGTCACCTCATCCCCGGAGTCCTCGTCCAGGGGAAGCGGAGGGAAATCCTCTTCCCGGAACAAGTTGACTTGAGCAACCGGAGCTGCATCGCACCCGGCAGCCTGATGCCCCAACAGGCCACACCGGAAACAGGTACGAGGCTGCCGGGCATAGTACACCCGGATGTAGTACCCCAGAAGCCGGACCGAAGATGGAATATCCGACCGCAGGCGCATCCCAAGGTGCGAATGTTTGTCCGTCTCCCGGCATACCTCCCAGAGGAGATCGTGTTGACCCTCACACTGATGACCGCTCCAAACCGCTGGAAGTAACGCCGAAGAAGATCCTCGGGAAACTCCAGGGGCGCCCCATGCACACTGACATAAGTCAGCGCACCACTACGGTCGGAGATGGAGACAGAGCCGGCACCATCCGGCAGCGGCAACGAGCGTCCCTCGTAACGACGGAGGAATCACGGTACACTTCCTCCGTCACGAATTTGAAGACAACCCGATGGGCAGTCACAAGCTCAATACCGTAAACGGCCATCACAGGGACACGAAGCATGTCGCACATAACTATTGCTATCTCCGCATATCCAGCACGACCAGTGAACTCCAGGCCCACGGAGTTCACGCGCTTGATAGGAGGAAGGGGACCACCCATGGCAAGCTCGCCACGTCAACACGCAGCCAGCAGCAACACGGGGGGGGGGGGCAAAAACGCCCACACCCCCTCTGGTGACGAAAACGGTAAACACCCCAAACCACCAGAGGCCAGACGACACGTCTGTACCCCACGGCAGCTCCAGGTCACTTTGAGGTACTTTGAGCTCTGTAATTACTTCATACACACAGGAATATTGGAAGATATTCTTGTCCTGTACCCAGATTTTGCTAGTGGGGGCTAATAGATCAGTCTTACGTTTCATGTTCTCTCCTGATTCCATGTATGACTGGCCGTCCTGTGAGGTGGGGATGTTGGATGAGCTTGTAGCTGGTTTTTATCTACACTGTGTAGTCCTTTATACAGAATGGGGTAGCAGCACATTGCTGTGCTTGTTAATAATTAGTTTAGTTCATTTATTATGGCACATAATGGGCTCAGGGACTTAACCCCACAATTCATTTTGCTAAGCAAATTACAATCTTGATGAGCTAGTTACAAAATTCAGTATAAGTCGTCACGTCATCAATGGGTTCGAGATCGACCACAAATACAGTTTCTAAATTAAGGAATTGACATGTGTAGAGCTAGTGTTACAATTGATATGTTTGTCCTGCACACCGCCTCCCATCCAGCGGGCAGCGGTGGATAGGTTACAATCACTTAGTCACTACCTACAGTTATCAAATTGGGGATATTTGCGTAAAATTTCTGGTAGCATATCATTTTGAATGAATATTTACACATCTCTAGTACATCTGTTTTAGAATTCATAACAGTCTCCGCGGTGTAGTGGCAAACCTGGTTTTCCGCGAGCGCTATGTCATGGGTTCGTATCCTGGCCGGGAGGATTTACTGGGCGCAATTCCTTAACTGTAGCCTCTGTTTAACGCAACAGTAAAATGTGTACTTGAATGAAAAAACGATTCTTCGCGGCGGGGATCGTATTCCAGGGACCTGCCCGAAACGCTACGCGTACTAGTGGCTGTACAAGAATGTAACAACTCTTGTATATATCTCAAAAAAAAAAAAAATGTCTCTGAATTTACGTATTTTTTTGCACTTTCGAATTTTTTGCATAACGGAGGGTGTGCGAATAATTTTGTTGACACAGTTTACATTTGGTCAGGTCTACATCAGCAGATAATGAGAATTCCCAGAGATACTTGTAACCGAGTCTAAGCCGAGCAGTAGTAACATCTAGAAGTCTGCTGATTTATTGGATGAACCATAGATGTGTGGCTTCTCTTGCATGATAGTATGATGATAGATGGAATTACTGGTGTCGATTTCACTTTGCCTCAGATCTACAATTTTTTTGTTGAAGTTCTCGGTGTACTGCTGCTCTCAGACTGCTTATTGACAATCCAAGGTTATACTCAGTTTCTCCTTTAAAGGCAGATTCTTTGGCTAACTCATCAGCTCTATCATGCATTCAGAGGCCAACATGAGATGGAGTCCATATGAAATGTACTCTGTTACCATCATTAATAATTTTGTTGCATTTGTGTCTAGCTTCAGACACGAGCATGTTACAGTTATGTATTAAAGAGTTGAGAGCAATTAAGGATGATAAAGTGTCACTTACAATTAATGTCTCAAGTTTGGTGACTTGTACACATTTCAGTGCAAGAAGCAATGCAAATAGTTCTGTCTGAAGGGATTGTTGTTGTTGTTATAGATTCAGCTACTCGGAACAAGTTTCAAGTAGCACGGGCTATGGTGAGCCCATAGCTTACCTGGCACAGGAGCAGGGCAAGAAGCACGGGCTATGGTGAGCCCGTAGTGGACTTACCTGGCACAGGAGCGGTGCTGTGGGATGATATCATGTAAATTATTCTCAAGTCTCAAGGGTAGAAGCCCAGTTCTTTATACAGACTCCACACTCAAAATATAAGCCGTCCACCATTGTCAGGACAACTGCACTTCCAGCTGCACCGAGTTTCAGTGATTTGTTGTAGAGCAACACAATTGCCGGAGCTAGAAATCTAGAGACTTTTTTGTAAATTAGAGTTGGTATCTCAGCAAGGGCACTTGACTTTGTTTTAAGAGAAAGGAATATCTCATTAACATCAGAGGAATTAGTGGGAGTTTTGTACAGAGACTTTGGTATAGTTTCCTGTAAGGTGATTGATTGATTGATGAAGATTAAGCTAACCAAGAGGTGGTACGGGCTTGAATAGCCCGTAAGTGGTAAAATTTGTGTTCATCTATTACCGACCGCAGAATCAGTGACTTTGCAGGAATGTAAGAACACAACTATTATGTATTCTCAAACCCAACGTACTATCTTGTAAATAAATAAGTAAACAACAATATATAAATAAATAAGTTTAGAATTAAATTTTGAATTAAAGAAACGGTGTTATCATCCATTTCTTTAGAGAGTATAAAGGTGACACCATTTCATAAATTTTAACTATTAAATATCATAATTTGAATTGAATCTAAAAATTATAATGAATATGAGGAAAGTTCTGTTAAATATAAATATGAGTTTCAATCACATGTAAACTTTGTGATAAATTTTAATGACGCCAATTTCCTACAGACATTTGGAGATTGATTGATTGTTGCCGCCGGAGGCGGATAGGTTATTGNACACACTCTCCTACTGCCTCCATCTCTATACCTCTATCATTCACCCCTGGCGACACTCTCCTACTCTACTGCCTCCATCTCTATACCTCTATCATTACCCCCTGGCGACACTCTCCTACTGCCTCCATCTCTATACCTCTATCATTACCCCCCTGGCGACACTCTCCTACTACCTCCATCTCTATACCTCTATCATTACCCCCTGGCGACACACTGTCCTACTGCCTCCATCTCTATACCTCTATCATTACCCCCCTGGCGACACCTCTCCTACTGCCTCCATCTCTATACCTCTATCATTACCCCCTGGCGACACTCTCCTACTGCCTCCATCTCTATACCTCTATCATTACCCCCTGCGACACTCTCCTACTGCCTCCATCTCCATACCTCTATCATTACCCCCTGGCGACACTCCTACTGCCTCCATCTCTATACCTCTATCATTAACCCCTGGCGACACTCTCCTACTGCCTCCATCTCTATACCTCTATCATTACCCCCTGGCGACACTCTCCTACTGCCTCCATCTCTATACCTCTATCATTACCCCCCTGGCGACACTCTCCTACTGCCTCCATCTCTATACCTCTATCATTCCCCCCTGGCGACACTCTCCTACTGCCTCCATCTCTATACCTCTATCATTACCCCTGGCGACACTCTCCTACTGCCTCCATCTCTATACCTCTATCATTACCCCCTGCGACACTCTCCTACTGCCTCCATCTCTATACCTCTATCATTACCCCCTGGCGACACTCTCCTACTGCCTCCATCTCTATACCTCTATCATTACCCCCCTGGCGACACTCTCCTACTGCCTCCATCTCTATACCTCTATCATTACCCCCCTGGCGACACTCTCCTACTGCCTCCATCTCTATACCTCTATCATTCACCCCCTGGCGACACTCTCCTACTGCCTCCATCTCTATACCTCTATCATTCCCCCTGGCGACACTCTCCTTGCCCCTATCTACTTCTATCATTACCAATTTTTCAATATCTATGTCGTCTCAGAACTTCAATATTTAACAGTTCTCTCAAAATATCAATCAATACTGCAAGATAGTCCAGTACTAAGTAACGGCATCAATTTGTACAGTTACAGAGACATTACAGAATAAATTTAGATCTATCAATAAAGGTTGTATAATATATTATTGCTTCCCTTAACCTCCATCTCCATAAGTATTTATATGATGGGAAAATAAATTACAAACTCGGTTTATGTTCATGTTTTATTGGAGTAAACTGTGTAGACTACAAGCAGTGAGTTATGAGTAACTTCCATAACTACTTAACGTGGAAAACAACAGTTTGAAACACTTGATAGACAGGACACTAGAGCCTCTTCCATTCGGTCGAGGCAGTGTGACGTGTTAGAGCCAGGGCTTGCCTGACTTTGCCTCTGGTCGCTTGGTGGGACTGGTCGCTGCCAGGATGTACCTCTACCAAGGTCGTGTCTGTCAAAGGTATTGATGTCTTGTCTTTCATCATATCAGAAGCCTTACTAATGTCCTCTGAAGACTGGCCCAGGAATAGAGAGACTTCGTGGAACAGAGAGATTTCCTGAACAAGAGATATTTTCGGCAAAGTGGACACTTTCTGGGGGTGTTGACTGCGGGCAGCGAGAGGCCGGTGACATGACTTCTGAAGTGTTGACAGGAGCCTTAACCTGGAAGGTGGTAAATGTTGGTTGAGGCCTCGGCACATCCAGAGAGCTGCTGCTGGCGACGCTCAGCGCGTCGAGAACATTGTGTGTCTGGCCAAGGGCCAAGCAGACTCTTGAGAGGAGCGTTTGAGTCCATCAAAGTTGGTTATCTCATTCTGGAAGCTGTAGTAGGAGTTAGGCTGTTGCCCACATGACTCTGATGAGGTCTTCACCTGAAAACACAGAACATGAAAATTAACATATAGTAAACAAGATAGCAATATAGTAAACTACAGGGTATAAAATATTTAAACCCAACTAATCTTTCGTTCGCTTGGAACTATGCGGCTCTCACATTGTGGCCGGGTAATTTGTTGATGAAGCAACAACCTCACCTTGTCAATGAGGCAACACAGCAAGCGCATGAGTATTGCTAACAGCAATAGTCCTCCCACGATGGAGAGCTGGATGATCATCTCGTTAGGGAACATGTCGGCCATCGTGGCTGTCTGCAGGGAAATAGGGAATGGTCGCTGGAGGAGTTTGTGACGGACTGTGTCAGGGTTGATGTGAACACTGCTAACACAGCTCTCTTGGTCATATAGTCCTCAATGGGCCGCCTCACTCCTCACTCCCCCTCCCCAAACCTCCCGCTGAGGCCTACTCGTAGAATAAAGGTAAATGCAGAAGGTATATTGACCCATGCAAACGTTGCCAGAATCTATTTCACCTCAAAACAGTCAATACCCATAAAATATTGTCTGGCCTACCCATAAAAATAAACAAAACTGCAGAAGGCTTATTGACCCTCTATTCACGATCACACACACACACGTGGTTTAAAAACTTTTAATACCCTATTAACACAAGATAGAACACGAAACAATGGGTATGATTAGATAAGTTAGATAAGAGTGCCTCAGGCTCTGTCCTGGGACCTCTGTTGTTTTTTAATATATATCAATGATTTAGATTCAGGTTTGAGTAGCACATTGCAAATTTGCCGATGATACAAAAGTCGGTAGGGAAATTAACACGGAAGAAGACTCACTATCGCTTCAAGTTGATCTAAATAGGGTTTGAAATGGTCAAAGGATTGGATCAATGCCTGAATGTTCGTATAAGGCAATCGGACTCGGATTTATTAATCGAAGCGTTAGTAACAAGACACCTTGTGTGGTTCTTCAGCTATATCTTGCTCTAGTTAGGCCCATTTAGATTATGCAGTTCAGTTTTTGGTCGCCGTACTATAAATGGATATAAATTCACTTGAACGTGTCCAGCGTAGGATGACAAGAGTAATTCCCCAAATTAGAAATCTTTCGATATAAGAAAGATAATAAGCTTAAATTGCATTCACTGGAAAGGCGAAGAGTTAGGGGTGACATGATAGAAGTTTACAAGTGGATGAATGGACATAACAAAGGAGATATTAATAGGGTATTAAAAGTATCAACAAAAGACAGAACACGAAACAATGGGTATAAATGGATAAGTTTAGATTTAGGAAGACTTTGGTAAATACTAGTTCGGTAACAGGGTTGTTGATTTTGGAAACCAATTACCGCGTAACGTGGTGGAGGTGGGGTCCCTCGATTGTTTCAAGCGCGGGTTGGACATGTATATGAGTGGGATTGGGTGGTTATAAATAGGAGCTGCCTCCTATGGGCCAATAGGAGCTGCCTCGTATGGGCCAATAGGCCTTCTGCAGTTACCTTCATTCTTATATTCTTAAAGCCAAAACTCAGTGTA
Organism: Procambarus virginalis; assembly: GCA_020271785.1. Lineage (NCBI taxonomy): Eukaryota > Metazoa > Arthropoda > Malacostraca > Decapoda > Cambaridae > Procambarus > Procambarus virginalis. The sequence continues at coordinate 5,966,560 of WNGS01162647.1, forward strand.
TACATCTTCGAAATAAGGCAAATAGGACACTGGTATTCCCGTGCGTCTGGGAATACTCAGACCATAGGTTCGTATCCTCATCATGGCTCCTGTGGATTTCTTCAAGAGCTGTTTCGTGCAGACCAAAAGGCCCTCTGCATATTCCTTTATTCTTGTAAATTCGAGGAAAAATCTCCTCACCCTTGACGGCTGGGGTGAGGAGGAAGGAACACACAAAAGGCTGCAATAACAGACATTGTTCCCATCCTTGTTGCTGGCTCCGACGTCTGTCTGTAGGGTTCTTCTGTCTTGACCAAATACAGCGCCTTGACGTTGTTATTAATGATGGATCCTACACTTTTCACCATTATTATGATTATATTGCTCGTAATATACCTGTTTCAGTGTTTAGCTCATTGTGTGGTAAGTGAAGTCTGTCGTTGTTAGGCTGAACCTATTGAATGTCTTCAGTGTAATGTTGACCAAATAAGTGAAGGGACGACGACGTTTCGGTCCGTCGTGGACCATTCTCAAGTCGATTGTCCCTTCACTTGTAGTGTGTGGTTTGGTCAACATATTTCAGCCAGGTTATTGTGACTCATCGTCTTCAGTGTTATAATTTATGGCAACAGTTTCGGTTCATTTAACATACTAACAGAAAGTTTCTTGTTTCAGACAGGGTCCTGCTTGACGAAGGCCTTCCCACTGCTCACGGCCGCCTTCCCAAACAAACAAGTTGATAGTACCTCCCAAACTGACAGCAATCCTTCAACTATCAGCGACTCGCCATCCGAGAGCGACTACCAAGGAGACATTGACTCCATAGATGACAACACTCAGTCGAAGTTACGTTTACAGTTTCCTCAGCGGCGTTCACAAGATGCGGTTCCTGACGTTGATCTGACCTTCGTCGACCCGCCCTTTGTGAGGTCCCTGGAGAAGGTGCTGGTCCAAGGCCGCCAGAGACACGAGTCTTTCTCGTGCTCTAGTACAGACTCTGGCCTTCCTGGCTCCATCCCCTGCCACTACTATGGCTGTCCCGACACAGCCTCTTGCTATGTTAATGACAACCATGTAATGTACACTTCTACAAGTTATAATTAATTGTACTCTGTTACAACGGAGCCGCTTTTTAGAATAATTAGTGTTTAACACCGGAAAGCTCTCTCACTGGGCGTCAGACAAGGCGCGGCCCCTTGGGAGATTACTCCCACAATATATACTGTGTTAGTGGAGATGTCTGGCCTCACTGGTGTAATATGAAGATAATAAATATTTACAGTACTGTATTTCTTTAAAACTCTCACCATAACAAAGGCAGTATATCATCAGATCAGTATATTGTCTGCTTTCATACAACACTCAGCTTCCCCTGTTTAAATCCCTAAGCATGCTAAGGATTTAGCATGCTTAGGGTTAGCATGCTAAGGGTTAGCATGCTTACCTTAAATCCCTGAACTGTTCTGAAACTCTTCCTGGACAGATGTAATGGAACCCCATAATCACCAGAAAGAAATATGTCTTTGATATCCCAGGGTCAAACTTGATCTGTGTAAACACTATGCAAATAAAGGGACCTAGTCTATGGAACTCACTCCTAACGAATTGAAAAACTGTAAAATTTTTGCCTTATTCAAAAATAAAACCAAAACGTACCTAATTTTCTACATAGTTTTTCATAGTAAAAAGTACATAGTTTTCTACCTAGTGCTTTAAACTCGCATTGTATCTAGTGCTGCCCAATCCTCCAATATATGTACGTAAGCCATACAAAATGTGGATAACCCTCAAATTTTACTTCATTGTACCTACATTGTTAAATTATCTTACACTGTACCTCTAAAACAATTTGATTTTTTTTAGAACTCACCTACTTAAAATTATCTGTAAGATTAAGAACATAATAACAAAGGTAACTGCAGAAGGCCTATTAGCCCATACGAGGCAGCTCCTATATATAACCACCCAATCCCGCTCATATACATGTCCAACCCGCGCTTGAAACAATCGAGGGACCCGATTGCGGTAATTGGTTCCACAAATCAACAACCCTGTTACCGAACCAGTATTTACCCAAGTCTTTCCTAAATCTAAACTTATCCAATTTATACCCATTGTTTCGTGTTCTGTCTTGTGTTGATACTTTTAATACCCTATTAATATCCCCTTTGTTATGTCCATTCATCTACTTGTAAACTTCTATCATGTAACCTTAACTCTTCTCTTTTCCAGTGAATGTCATTTAAGCTTTGTTAATCTTTCTTCATATGAAAAATTTCTAATTTGGGGAATCCTACGCTGGACACGTTCAAGTAAATTTATATTCATTCTATAATATGGCGACCAAAACTGAACTGCATAATCTAAATGGAGCCTAACAAGAGCAAGATATAGCTTGAGAACCACACCAGGTGTCTTGTTACTAACGCTGCGATTAATAAATCCGAGTGTCCTATTTGCCTTATTACGAACATTCCTGCATTGATCCTTTTGTTTTAAATTCTTACTAATTATAACTCCCAGATCCCTTTCGCAATCCGACTTCGCAATCTCAACACCATCTAGCTCGTATCTTGTAACTCTATCATCATTACCGTGCCTCAGAACTTTACATTTATCAGCATTAAACTACATCTGCCAATCTTTTGACCATTTCAAAACCCTATTTTAATCAATTTGAAGTGATAGTGATTCTTCTTCCATGTTAATTTCCCTACCTGGCTAGAGCGATTTTTGTATCATCGTCAAATTTGCAAATGTTGCTACTCAAACCTGAATCTTAATCATTTATATAATAAACAACAGGATAGAACCTTGAGGCACTCCACTTACAACACCTTCCCACTGATTCATTGATAAAGATTAAGCCACCCAAGAGGTGGCACGGGTATGAATAGCCCGTAAGTGGTGGGCCTTATGAGCCATTACCAGTATCAAAAGATGATACTGGAGATCTGTGGAGGTGCGACTGCACCCTGCGTGACGGGAGATGTCTCCCGTGTCCAAATGGATGACCTTCGATTGATTGATGATTGATAAAGATTAAGCCACCCAAGAGGTGGCACGGACATGAATAGCCCGTAATGGACTGGCTGATTTGATTGATGAAGATTAAGCAATCCAAAAGGTGGCACGGGCATGAATAGCCCGTAAGTGGTGGCCCTTTGGAGCCATTACCAGTATCAAGAGCTGATACTGGAGATCTGTGGAGGTGCGACTGCACCCTGCGTGACGGGAGATGTCTCCCGTGTGGGATGACCTTGAATGAATGAATGGATAATACAGGAAAAGATGCCCATTGGGGCGAGCCTTGAAGTGGGGACAGCTGAAGAGAAGTCGGTGAGAGGAAATGCTGAAGTTGAAGAGAAAGTGCCAGGGCTTGACCCAGCTGCGCGTCAATATGTCGATGCTGCAAACAACCCAACAACTGGCTAGGAGACGGGTCTGGAAGGCGGCAGTGGCAGTTCTCCTACATTCAAGGTGGAGCCAATCTGTCTTCAGGTGGTGTCTTTTTTTTGAGATATATACAAGAGTTGTTACATTCTTGTACAATTTGGTGTTTCTTCTTTCTTCTATTTTTCCTGCCCGTGCCACCTCTTGGCTTCGAGTATTCATTTAATGTTTTTCTTTGTACTCGGCGTAATCTGGTGGAAAAAGGTCCTTTGGCAATGTGGTTTCGTCGCATTCAAATAAGATTACTTCGTTCCTTAGTATGTACTTTGAGTATGGATCATTCAGCAGGCATTCTGCATACCTTGTGTTGAGTATTTTGCTGGAGAGGCGTCTGTATTCGGGAGATCCATATATAATTTTTTCACGTTGATCATATAGTGCGGAGACTCTTGGAGACTCCTCTGTTGCTGGGGATGGTGATTGTGCTTCAACGTCAATCGAGGCAGTAGAGTCATCATCGGAAGACAAGTGTTGGTTTGCAGAAGCATCAGGTGTAGGTACCTGTGAAGCTGGTGTAGTCTCAGGTGCGGCTGGTGTAGTTTCTGGTGAAGCTGGTGTAGTCTCAGGTACCACTGGAGAAGTAGATGGTTCGTCTGGAGTAGCAGTGTGCAAGGATATTGCAGAATCTGTAGCAGGGTGCACAGGGTGGGCGTCAGCAGACAGGATATCTGCCAATGCAGTTGAAGAGATGGTGATGTTAGAAGCAGAAGTGGTATTTGTTGCTGAAGTCGTAGCACTGGCGTTGGCTGAGGCTGTTGTTGTGAAGAGTTCGTCACGAACAGTAAATGTTGGTAAACCGTTGTCAGCCTACATGATGTTTAGCATTCGTACAAATTCCTTGGTGTTCGTGCCTGTAATCATTTCAGCAATGCGGATGAGTTCCATTATGACATTGTGATTGCTGTTAGGGAGCAGCATCTGGTGAGGTGAGGGCTGGCTTGTTGATTCAGCAGAGTGAAGTTGTGGCTGTCGCTGCTGCGTCGATGATTGGTTGGCGGACTGGGACCCAGGGCCCCAATGGGGTGCAGTCTGTGCAGAAGCTCCGGAAGCAGAGGAAAGTTGGCGGCTTGCACGTTGAATGTTGATGGTTCTCGTGTGATGTTGGCTTGCCTGGCTTCGGTCATCTTCTGTATTTCTTCACGACTTCGTGGACACTCAGCAGAGACGGCAGTATGGTGACCTTGGCATAGAAGGCATTGGAAGAGGTCGCTGGTGCATTGTTTGAAGTAGTGATTCTCGGCGCACTTGCTGCACCGTTGCTCCTGAGAGGGGCATTGTTTAGTGAAGTGCTCATAACTATAGCACTTAAAACACTGTCGTAGCTGGTAGTAATGTTCTCTGGTGATTTGTCGGGGTATACAAGCGAGGCCGAAGCACCGGAAGCCGTTGGTGGTGGTAGAGGAAGCTTCCTCAGGCGAGGTGAAGGTTACCATCATGGTGGAGAGGTGGCTGTCCTGCACAGGGATGAATTTACAGTGACTGCAGTCAAGGAAGGGTTATCTTCGGTTATGCTGGTGACGACGTCGGTGGTATCTTTTTCGGAGATCAGGGAGCTCACTCTCCTCACAAAAACAGTCCTGGCTGCGAGGTAGTGTCGTGGTGGGGTGAGGAACATGTGCACCTCCTCGATGACCTTCTCACTCCGATCCCATTTATACCAACTCCCCTCCCCCCTCCCCCCCCTCCCCCGCCGGCAGAGCCATGCCCCAATCCAGCTCAACTTAGCACCCCCAACACCACGAGCCTCCATCTCCCCAACCAGTCCCCCAATACGGCACTGCATCAAAAGCTTTGCCAAAGTCAAGGTACACAACACCACAATCCCCACCACCATCAACTGCCTCAACCATGCTAGAACAAAAAGATAACAAATCTGTTAAACACGAACGGCCACCTATAAACATACTAGTGTGGAGCTAATGAATTAACCCTCTCAGTTCAAAAGGTGGGAAGTAATGAACAATGTATGATAAAGTATAATAAGAGAGCATATACGAGAACCTTATGTTCTGGTATTATAAAATATGATCTTATTCCAGAATGCATTGCTTTGCCTAACAGACAATTCACACCACCATGGGAGGATTGTAATGTAGATGTAGTAATTATTCCCTTGCAAAAGAAAAAAGTATGTATGAAATAGGAGAGCTGAGGGCGACATATGATTGTATAATTAGAAAACTGCCCACAGAAAACACTCTACATGTATATTGTGATGGGTCAGTAGCTAGGGATGGGAAGGCAGGATGTAGAGTCTTGATCAGGGAGTACACTGACATCGGCACTGTAGATACTGTTATTGGACGCCGCTTAACTGACAATGTACTTCAACGCAGGCTGAACTCCAAGGAGTATTAGCAGGATTACAGGAAGTAGTCAAATGTGGTAAAAATGCTTGCTTCTTTATTGACAGCAGAGGAGCGTTAGAGTCTTTAAATAGCAGACGCCCAGTATACCAGAATATTGTGATAGAGTGTAGAGAGAATGTTAAGAAATTAGACTATAATAAATGGGTATAAAGTAAGATTCATGTGGATCCCTTCACTGGCAGCATGAAACATCCACTTGACAGTGTGACATTGTAATTGCCAGAATTAGGCTGGGATATTGATGTCTATGGCAGGTGGCTTCAGGTAATGACGCCCCCAATGGTGAACATTACTATTGTAAACTATGTGACATGAGCTGGGACACTTTAGCTTAAGCTTAAGTATTCCCGGTACACAAACAATAAATACTTAAATTATATTTAACTGGATATTGATTAATTGTAAATTAGTAGTAATATAACTACAAAAATATTTTAAAGAACATTATCGACAAATGTGACATTGTAAAAAACAACCTTCATGAAATTTATAAAAAAAAATTATTTTTGTTCCTAACATTGCAAAATAATATGGAAGTTTAGTTTAAATTTTAAAAAGAGTTATTATTTTGTAAATTTTCTGAAACAGATTTTAAGATTAATAATTGATGAATAATTTATTAAAATTAATACTTCTTATTATAAAGTTATAACGGTTGTGTGTCTTGTCTCCACTCAGTTCAAGTAGTCAAAATGTCTTAGGAATTTGTGGGAAAAAGTAAGAAATTTGCATCATTATAATTTATCGCAAGTTTACGTGTGATTTCAGACTCATATATATGCGTTAACAGAACTTTCCCCATATTTCATATACAAATTTAGAGTAAATTCAAAATGTGATATTATAATATTTTAAATTTTATGAAATGGTGTCTCTGGTAAAATTTTCAAAGAAAATGGATAAGACATCGTTTTCTTTAATTCAAAAAATTACCAACATCTATATATTCATTTATTATTTATTTTTTATTTATATACAGTCAGCATAAAACATCCACTAGACAGTGTAACATTGTGATTGCCAGAATTAGGCTGTAATATTGATATCTATGGCAGGTGACTGCAGGTAATGAATCCCCCAGTGGTGAACATTCCAGTTGCAAACTATGTACTTGAGGTACTTTTTATTTTTTATTTTTACATGCAAAGCATGCAATTTAAATACAATAAAAACAAAAAAGAACATAGAAAACATAACAAAACAATAAACCACCGGCCAGAAGGGCCGACAGCACAGTACAACAAAATACAAACACGATAAATGCATTGAAAAAACACAGCAGACAACAAGACACAAATAGAAAACAATGTCAAACAAGCAAGCACAGGAACATTTCAGAACAAAACAGTATAAACAAAACAAACATCAAGATGTATAACATGCAATCAAGAAAAAACATAGTTACATACACAACAACAAACAAACACCGGCCTGAAGGACCGAGAACAAAACATAATTCAATCAATTTCTTTCTTTATTATGCACCCCATACCCATCCCGTGGGCGGTGGTGTAAAGGATACAGAGGCACATAATCGGTTCAGGAACTGAACCCTCTAGTTCGTTAGCTAAGCAAATAACAATGTTTGACGCTAGTTACAAAATTATCAATGTTGTATACACATGTACACACCCTCATACATACATGTACATATATATATATACGTATACACATATACATACACATACATATCTAATCACCCACACAAATACACACATCAAGAATCTTGTGTCACAAGTGACACAAAGAGGTGTCACAAGTGACACAAAGAGGTGTCACAAGTGCCTTACAAGAGGCTCACAACAGTCACTATACAGGCACTTTACATCTATAGTGAGTCACACAGTTACTAGTCTTGCTGCACCCCACCCAACTGGGCGGCAGCTTTACAGTCATGTGCATGCATTACCGACAGTAAGCAAATTTGGATACTTCGCTAAATTTCGGGCAGCACATCATTGTGAATGAAGTACTTACACATTTCTTGGACACTATTGATGGTGTTATCTCTAAATTCCGCATTGAATGAACAAAATGAAATATAAAAAATACAATAAGAAAGCACACCACACAACAAGCCAATAACAAACAAAAAAATAAAATAAAAGACAAATACAACACGTAAGCATAAAATAAAAACACATAGGGCACGGTAACAACACTAAATAAATACATGAAGACTAACACACACACACACCAAACCACCGCCTCGCCACAAACAAAGGGAGAGGCACAGCACAAACTACCAGAAGGCAAACAAACAGCCAGAAGGGCACACAGCACAAAAGTATAAAATCACCTGACATACTTGCCCGGAAACTCGTCCCGAGGGAATATGACATGGAAAGCCTCCCATCGTAACACAGCCAAGGCCCTAACCATCCACCGGGGACGCCATCTCATCCGGACGTTGACAACAAACACCGCAAACAGGGCACCCAAATAGTATCACACCGGAACCGAGTGACCGGTACACGCTCCACACCAATGGAACCGCCCCACGCAGAAAGTNTGTGATTTGAGATTCATATTTATATTTAACAGAACTTTCCTCATATTTCATTTATAATATTTAGATTCAATTCAATTGTGATATTTAAGTCTTAATTTATGAATGGTGTGACCTTCATACTCTCTCAAGAAATGGATGATAACACCGTTTTCTTTAATTCAAAATTTAATACTTAAACTTATTTATTTATATATTTGTTTGTTTATTTATTTATTTACAAGAAAGTACGTTGGGTTCTGAGAATACATAATATTTGTGTTCTATATTCCTGCAAAGTCACTGATTCTACGGTCGGTACATAGATGAACAAAAATTTTACCACTCACGGGCTATTCAAGCCCGTACCACATCTTTGGTTAGCTTAATCTTTATCAATCAATCAATCACCTTACAGGAAACTATACCAGAGTCTCTGTACAAAACTCCCACTAATTCCTCTGATGTTAATGAGATATTCCTTTCTCTTAAAGCAAAGTCAAGTGCCCTTGCTGAGATACCAACTCTAATTTACAAAAAAGTCTCTAGATTTCTAGCTCCGGCAATTGTGTTGCTCTACAACAAATCACTGAAACTCGGTGCAGCTGGAAGTGCAGTTGTCCTGACAATGGTGGACGGCTTATATTTGAGTGTGGTGTCTGTATAAAGAACTGGGCTTCTACCCTTGAGACCCCACAGCACCGCTCCTGTGCCAGGTAAGTCCACTACGGGCTCACCATAGCCCGAGCTACTTGCCCGCTCCTGTGCCAGGTAAGTCCACTACGGGCTCACCATAGCCCGAGCTACTTGCCCCGCTCCTGTGCCAGGTAAGCTACGGGCTCACCAAAGCCCGTGCTACTTGGAACTTGTTCCGAGTAGCTGCATCTATAACAACAACAAAAAACCTTTCAGACAGAACTATTTGCCTTGCTTCTTGCACTGAAATGTGTACAAGTCTCCAAACTTGAGACATTAATTGTAAGTGACTCTTTATCATCCTTAATTGCTCTCAACTCTTTAAGATATAACTGTAACATGCTCGTGTCTGAAGCTAAACACAAATACAACGAAATTAATAGTGATGGTAACAGAGTACATTTCATGTGAACTCCAACTCATGTTGGCCTCTGAATGCATGATACCATCTCAAGCAGGGATGGCGGTTACCGAACCAACTATCTATTTTCACAGCTGAATTATATGCCTTGTATCAAGCTCTCCAAATCATCACAACACTACCAGTTGGGATATATACAATCTGTAGTGACTCCAAGAGCGCGATTCAAGCAATTACGTACTCTTCGAAAACATGCAAGGAGATTGTCTACCCATGCCTTCAACTTCTTCACAAACATCAATTGAACGGTTATGAGACCTCTATCCAATGGGTCCCAGCACACTGTGGTATTCTCCATAATGAACTTGTAGACCAACTAGCCAAAGCGATGCACAACACGCCTCACTTTACCCATCATCCAACTCCCCATGTGGCACGTAAAGGAGCCTTCAAAGATACCATCTCCCAGGATTTTGCAACAAACTGGAAAACGTTATGGTCACCTTTGCACTATGGGTCCATTAAAAAGAAATGGGGAGCGTGGAAACATGTCCGATATAAAAGCAGAGAAATTGATGTAACGATGACCAGATTAAGGCTGGGACACACCAAACTAGCAGCACACAGCTCTAAGTACAGAACAGACATCAATGAACTCTGTACTCACTGTCAGCTGCCTGAAACAGTCGAACACTATCTCATGCACTGCTTCCGACATCATAGCGCCAGAGTAATTTTCCAACAATACTGTACAAGAATGTAACAACTCTTGTACCGTTGTACAAGAATGTAACAACTCAAAAAAAAAAAAAAAAAAAAAAAAAAAAAAAAAAAGCTCTCCACATATGTCAGTTGCTTAATTTAGAACTTGTATTTGTGGTCGATCTCGAACCCATTGATGATGTGACGACTTATACTGAATTTTGTAACTAGCTCATCAAGATTGTAACTTGCTTAGCTAAATGGATTGTGGGGTTCAGTCCCTAAGCCCATTATGTGCCATAATAAATGAACTAAACTAACTAATTATTAACAAGCACAGCAATGTGCTGCTACACCATTCTGTATAAAGGACCACACAGTGTAGATAAAAACCAGCTACAAGCTCATCCAACATCCCCACCTCACAGGACGGCCAGTCATACATGGAATCAGGAGAGAACGTGAAACGTAAGACTGATCTATTAGCCTCCACTAGCAAAATCTGGGTACAGCTCAAGAATATCTTCCAATATTCCTGTGTGTATGAAGTAATTACAGAGCTCAAAGTACCTCATACCATTTGGTCTGAAGTCACTTATAACAGGACCATCACAGATATAGTGTTGGAGAGTATGTCCCTGCTCTTGTTCACATTGTTTACAAATGGAATGTTCACCATTGGGGGAGTCATTACCTGCAGCCACCTGCCATAGATATCAACATCCCAGCCTAATTCTGGCAACCACAATGTTACACCGTCTCTTGGATGTTATATGTTGCCCGATTATAAATAAATAAATAAATGAATATATAGATCTTGGTAAATTTTGAATTAAAGAAAACGATGGTCTTATCCATTTTCTTTAAAAAATATGGCGGGGACACCATTTCATAAAATTAAAAGTAATATAATATTACATTTTGAATTTAATCTAAAATTCTTTTATGAAATATGGGGAAAGTTCTGTTAACGCATAAATATGAGTCTCAAATCACACGTAAACTTTGCGATAAATTATAATGATGCAAATTTCTTACTTTTTCCCACAAATTTGCCAAGACATTTCGACTACTAGAACTGAGTGGAGACAATACACACACAATCGTTATAAACTTTCTAATAAGAAGTACTTACTTTTAATAAAATATTTCAACAATTATTAATCTTAAAATCTTCTTCCGTAAATTTACAAAATGGTAACTTTTTTTTAATTTAATCTAAACTTGCATATTATTTTGCAATGTTAGGAACAAAAATAAAAAATTATTTATAAATTACATGAAGCTTGTTATGATAATACCTGTTGCTGTAGAGGTAATTTTTTATAGTTATTTTGTTATTACTACTAATTTACAGTTAATCAAATTTAAGTTTAAATATAGCTTTAAGTATTTATTGTTTGTGTACCGGGAATACTTAAGCGAAAGTGTCCCAGCTCATGTTCACATAGTTTACAATAGTAATGTTCACCATTGGGAGGGTCATTACCTGCAGCCACCTGCCATAGATATCAATATCCCAGCCTAATTCTGGCAATTACAATGTCACACTGTCAAGTGGATGTTTTATGCTGCCAGTACATATAATTCTCGATTCTAAACATGTCATAGCTCTTTATACTCGTGCTTTCTGGCCTTCAAGTTCAAGTTCAAGTACGTTTATTGAGACAATAAGAACAAAGGTAACTGCAGAAGGCCTATTGGCCCATACGAGGCAGCTCCTATTTATAACCAGCCAATCCCACTCATATACATGTCCAACCCGCGCTTTAAACAATCGAGGGACCCCACCTCCACCACGTTACGCGGTAATTGGTTCTACAACCCTGTTACCGAACCAGTATTTACCCAAGTTTTATTTATTTATTTATATACAAGAAGGTACATTATGTTTGTGAGAATACATATTATTATTATTAACATCTTTATTGACAAAATTAATTACAATTTTGCCTAATCTGAGGATTTTGATAGTCTGATTAAAGTGAGGATAATGCTAGTATTCACTGTCACACAGGACAGAGGGTCATACATAAGACAATAGGTCTAAACTGTAGGCTGAAGCACATATATATCACGGTTACAATCAATGTTTTAATATATGGATATGTGAAAACAAGTTTCTACTGGTCACTGCCACACAAGGGCAGGGATGGGTTCATAGGTGATGCAGCTTAGAAGTAATATACATAAAAATTGTTCTTCATTCTTTAAAATGGACAAGCAAATTTTGGGTAAATTGTTAGGATGTCGTCCAGAACACCCGAGTCAATAAAATAGTTACACAGTTGGTGGTACAAGAGGCCAGGAGGTCTAAAGTCCTTTACAGTTTCACATTCATCAATGTAGTGTTCTAGTGAGTGCATTAAAGGTTTATCACAGAGTTTACAATCTGAGTATTCTGGCAGTGGCTCAGCCTCACTAACCTGCCAGATGAGTTTATAGCCAAGGCGAATTCGCGCAATGACTACATCACATTGCCTGGTTCGGCTACTATGCTGACCATACAAATACCTATTATTACAAAACTTGTCATAACTTTTAATACTGCAGCTTTCAGGTCTCTGGGCATTTCTTAGTTCTTCTAAATCTGAATTAATTTCTTTAATTTGTATGTTTCTAATAACTGCATTAGATAGTCCAAAGTCATAATCAATGTTTTCTTTCCTGCAAGCCTCATTGGCCAATCGATCTACGAAGTCATGTTTTCCAACTCCAACATGGGATGGGATCCACACAAATTTTATACAAGAGTTATTATCATTGGCAAAAATTACATTCCATTTAATATTACAAGCTACTTCCGACATACATTGTGATGGGTTATTTAAGGACTGCAGAGCACTTTTAGAGTCACAGAAAATAACTCCACCACAATTGAGCTTAAGGTATTCAGTGGCTAGATAAATGCCCAATAGCTCGGTCTGTGTCGTGCTAGCCCAGTTGTTCAATCTCTGTGTACTAGACATGATCATTTCATTCCCTTTATACACTGCACATGCACAACCTGTTCTACCAGTGCCTAACTGCACAGAGCCATCAGTAAAGGCATAGGATTCAGTCGGTTTGAGAATGGCATAGTATTTACAATCTTGTAAAGCCACTAGTACGCGCAGCGTTTTGGGCAGGTCCTTAATCTAACAGATAATTTCAAGTAGGTAAATTCTAGCAGAATTAATATAATGATAACAAATACATTGCAAGAAAAAAATGAGATGAGAGAGATTAGTAAGTATAGTAAAGCACATTGGTATATTAAAGCTGTGATTGATTACATTGACAGCTTGATTGGTAATTTAAACAAGATTAATAGACACCATACAGCAGATTGACAGCACATATAAGAAGACAGCAATGATCACAATGGTAAAAATGTTCAGATTGGGTACATAAAGATTGGGAGATTGGGTAGCAATAGATACAGTGCAATTTTAAGGCAAAAGGTAAAAAACTATGAAGATGAAATTAGGTACTTTTTAGTATTGTTTTTGAATGACGCAAAAGTTGGACAGCTTTTCAATTCATTAGGGAGTGAGTTCCATAGACTGGGTTCCTTTATTTGCATAGAGTGTTTACACAGATTGAGTTTGACTCTGAGGTTATCAAAGAGATATTTATTTCTGGTGTGGTGATAATGGGTCCTATTACATCTGTCCAGGGAAAGTTTCAAAACAGGATTTGCATTTAAGAACAGGGTTTTGTAAATGTAGTTGACGGGAGACATCTCCCGTCACGCAGAGTGCAGTCGCACCTCTACAGATCTCCACAGTATCATCTATTGATACTGGTAATGGCTCAAGAGGGCCACCACTTACGGGCTATTCATGCCCGTGCCACCTTTTGGGTGGCTTAATCTTAATCAATCAATCAATCAATGTAGTTGACACAAGAGAATGTGTGGAGTGAGATTATGTTTAGCATGTGTTTAGGATGAAGTGTTTGCCAGAGTGCTGAAAGAATGCAAAGAGGAGCTTTGTGACCCACTGTCAATCATATGTAATAAATCAATAGAGTCAGGCAGAGTGCCAGAGTTTTGGAAAGTTGCTAATGTGATACCAGTTTTTAAGAAAGGAGATAGATCACTTGCGTCTAACTATCGACCAATTAGCCTAACGTCTATTGTGGGAAAGTTACTCGAATCTATAAAAGCAAATAAAATTCGTCTTGAAAAACATAAATTAATAATTGAGTCGCAACAACTTATAAATGGCCGTTCATGTTTAACAAATTTGTTATCTTTTTATTCTAGCATAGTTGAGGCAGTTGATAGTGGTAAGGATTGTGATGTTGTGTACCTTGACTTTAGCAAAGCTTTCGATACAGTGCCACATGAAAGATGATTAAAAAGATAGAGGCTCATGGTATTGGGGGTGCTATATTAAGCTGGATTAGGGCATGGCTATACCAAAGGAAACAGAGAGTTAGTATAAATGGAGTCAAGTCAGAGTGGGAAAATGTTAACATAAGAACATAAGAACAAAGGTAACTGCAGAAGGCCTATTGGCCCATACGAGGCAGCTCCTATTTATAACCACCCAATCCCACTCATATACATGTCCAACCCATGCTTGAAACAATCGAGGGACCCCACCTCCACAATGTTACGCGGCAATTGGTTCCACAAATCAACAACCCTGTTACTGAACCAGTATTTACCCAAGTCTTCCTAAATCTAAACTTATCCAATTTATACCCATTGTTTCGCGTTCTGTCCTGTGTTGATACTTTCAATACCCTATTAATATCCTCTTTGTTATGTCCATTCATCCACTTGTAAACCTCTATCATGTCACCCCTAACTCTTCGCCTTTCCAGTGAATGCAAATTAAGCTTTGTTAATCTTTCTTCATATGAAAGATTTCTAATTTGGGGAATTAACTTAGTCATCCTACGCTGGACACGTTCAAGTGAATTTATATCCATTCTATAATATGGCGACCAAAACTGAACTGCATAATCTAAATTTATTACTAGATATTTCATCCCATAGATGCTTTGCTTACATTCAAAGAAAGAGAGTTTGTTATTGTTCTGATAGCAGATTTTTGCTGGGTGATGATGGACTTGAGGTGGTTTACTGTGGTTGAACCCCATGCACAGATATCATAATTAAGATAGGGATAGTTTAGTGCATAATATAGTGAGATGGGAGCAGAGTTAGGTACATAATATCTGATTTTGGAGAGTATACCATTCTCCATGATGTAAAAGTAATAACAAAATGCAGACTCCGTGGTGTAGTGGTAAGACACTCGCCTGGCGTTCCGCGAGCGCTATGTCATGGGTTCGTATCCTGGCCGGGGAGGATTTACTGGGCGCAAATCCTTAACTGTAGCCTCTGTTTAACGCAACAGTAAAACGTGTACTTGGATGAAAAAACGATTCTTCGCGGCGGGGATCGTATTCCAGGGACCTGCCCGAAACGCTACGCGTACTAGTGGCTGTACAAGAATGTAACAACTCTGTATATATCTAATAAATAATAAAATAATAATAAATAATAAATAAATCCGCATAGAAACAATTGAGAGAAAAACGGAAAAAAAAAGTGGTTGTCACTTTTTCGTACAAATAGACATAAGATATAAGGCAAATAGGACACTGGGATTTATTAATCGAAGCGTTAGTAACAGGACACCTGGTGTGGTTCTTCAGCTATATCCTGCTCTAGTTAGGCCCCATTTAGATTATGCAGTTCAGTTTTGGTCGCCGTACTATAGAATGGATATAAATTCACTGGAACGTGTCCAGCGTAGGATGACTAAGTTAATTCCCCAAATTAGAAACCTGTCATAAGAAAAGAGATTAACAAAGCTTAAATTGCATTCACTGGAAAGACGAAGAGTTAGGGGTGACATGATAGAGGTTTACAAGTGGATGAATGGACATAACAAAGGGGATATTAATAGGGTATTAAAAGTATCAACACAAGACAGAACACGAAAAAATGGGTATAAATTGGATGAGTTTAGATTTAGGAAAGACTTTGGTAAATACTGTTGACCAGATCACACACTAGAAGATGAAGGGACGACGACGTTTCGGTCCGGCCCAAGACAATCGACTTGAGAATGGTCCAGGACGGACCGAATTGTCGTCGTCCCTTCACCTTCTAGGGTGTGGTCTAGTCAACATTCTTCAGCCACATTATTGTGACTCATTGTCTGCCTCAGGTAAATACTGCTTCGGTAACAGGGTTGTTGATTTGTGGAACAAATTACCACGTAACGTGGTGGATGTGGGGTCCCTCGATTGTTTCAAGCGTGGGTTGGACATGTATATGAGTGGGATTGGGTGGTTATAAATAGGAGCTGCCTCGTATGGGCCAATTTGTTCTTATGTTCTTAAATGCAAACCCTGTTCTGAAACTCTTCCTGGACCGATGTAATAGGACCCATAATCACCACACCAGAAATAAATATATCTTTGGTATCTCAGAGTAGAGCTTAATCTGTGTAAACATTCTATGCAAATAAAGGGACCCAGTCTATGCAACTCACTCCCTAATGAATTGAAAAGCTGTCCAACTTTTGCCTTATTAAAAATGAAAACCAAAAAGTACCTAATTTCATCTGCATAGTTTCCTACCAAGTGGTTATATATATATGGTGAACATGAAATCAGATCATGTGAAGGTGTTCAGCAAGGTGATCCTCTTGCTCCCCTTCTTTTCTGCTTAGTCTTAAAAGAAATCACGGGAAGCTTGTCCAGCAAGTTCAACATCTGGTTTTTGGATGATGGCACTATAGCTGGCACCGTAGACGACCTCTTGGCAGACATCAGGAAAATAAGGGAGCAAGAAGTAAGCCTGGGTCTCTTACTGAACCCTTCCAAGTGTGAAGTAGTCTCCTCCAACCCAGACATCGTAGCTAGAATAAGGTCTGCCTTGCCTGGAGCCCATGTCATTAAGGCCAAGAACAGCACCCTCCTTGGAGCCCCCCTCGGGTCTAATGCCATTGAGGAGATCCTTGACAAGAAAATCGCAGACCTTAGGAGGATGGAAGACAGAATAAGTGACATCGATGCCCACGATGCTTTTTATCTCCTCACCAAATGCCTTCCGAGGCTAACCTACTTTCTGAGGTGCGCCCCATTTTACGACAACCGAAAGCTTGAAGAGTATGACCTCTTACTGAAGACCATGCTGGAAAAAGTTGTCAACCTCTCCCTCAACGAATGCCAGTGGAAACAAGCCACTCTTCCTGTTAGGCTCGGTGGCTTGGGTGTCCGCACCGCCACCCAAATTGCTGTCCCAGCCTTCCTCCTCAGCATCAGATGACCTGGTTAAGGAAATTCTACCTGACACCCTGAGTGATGTAGCGGGGATACAGGACCCCCACTACACGGAATGCGACACGAAATGGGGTGCCATGGCAGACCCAGCACTCAGACCAGCCATGCCGAAAGCCAAGAATCAATCCAGTTGGGACAGCCCCATTGCAGACAAAGAAGCCACAGCTTTGCTGGAGGCAGCAACAACCCCCAGTGATCGTGCACGCCTCACAGCTGTGCAGGCTCCCCATGCAGGGGACTTCCTTTTGGCAGTCCCTATGTCTGCGACAGGCACACGTCTTGATCCGCAGGAGCTCCGTATTGCAGTCGCTCTCCGTCTTGCTGCCCCTATCCACACTGTTCATAGGTGTATTTGTAATAACCCGTATAGTACTATCTCGCCTTGTAGTATCTTGACCGCGCACCTCGCTACTACCACTGAGCTAACCGCGCAATCTCCGCTCTTCCTATGGTAATAACGGATGCTCTACCGATCATGTAAGATGTTAACACTCGGGCCGTCATACAAAGACGTAAACCAGTAAAGGAGAGAGAGAGAGAGAGAGAGAGAGAGAGAGAGAGAGAGAGAGAGAGAGAGAGAGAGAGAGAGAGAGAGAGAGAGAGAGAGAGAGAGAGAGAGACAGACAGACAGAGAGAGAGAAAGAGGGATAGTGAGGAAGAGTGAGGAAGAGCGAGAACGAGCGCAAGGGAGGGAGAACGAGAGCAAGTTCGCAAGGAATTGCGAACGGTCTCGAAGATAAATGGGCAGAAGCTGCCAAAGTTAGTTCATCGTCCGCTGTAACGAGAGTCATTATAGATTCTTGGAAAGACGTAATGAGGATCATTATGTTTACAGCAGGCAAGAGAGAAGCTGTCACTTGCACAGACATTACTCGGGATGTGATATTAATGGATAAGAACATAAGAACATAAGAACAAAGGCAACTGCAGAAATCCTATTAAATATTAAACTTGGAACAAGTATCGGCTCTGGGGGGGGGGGGATGGACTAACTAATGATATGCAGGCAATGAGTCACAAGAACGTGGCTAAAGTATGTTGACCAGACCACACACTAGAAAATGAAGGAACGACGACGTTTCGGTCCACACGGGAGACATCTCCTGTCCACGAGGCTAACCATAGCCCGTGCTTCTTGCCCAGCTCCTGTGCCAGGTAAGTTACGGGCTCACCATAGCCCGTGCTTCTTGCCCAGCTCCTGTGCCAGGTAAGTTACGGGCTCACCATAGCTCGTACTACTTGGAACTTGTTCCGAGTAGCTGAATCTATAACAACAACGACGTTTCGGTTCGTCCTGGACCATTCTCAAGTCACAATCGACTTGAGAATGGTCCAGGACGGACCGAAAACGTCGACGTCCCTTCACTTTCTAGTGTGTGGATTGGTTAACTAATGATATATTTAACCAACTAGTTATTACGGAGAGAAGGGACGTCATACTGCATTCATTGGAAAGGCGAAGACATGATAGAGGTTTATAAGTGGATGAATGGACATAACAAAGGGGATATTAATGGAGTATTAAAAGTATCAACACAAGACAGAACACGAAACAATGGGTTTAAATTGGACAAGTTTAGATTTAGGAAAGACCTGGGTAAATACTGGTTCAGTAACAGGGTTGTTGATTTGTGGAACCAATTACCGCGAAACGTAGTGGAGGTGGGGTCCCTTGATTGTTTCAAGCGCGGGTTGGACATGTATATGAGTGGGATTGGGTGGTTATAAATAGGAGCTGCCTCGTATAGGCCAATAGGCCTTCTGCGGTTGCCTTTGTTCTTATGTTCTTATGGTTGTACTCTTCAAGTCACTTGTGTTGTCCCATCTTGAGTACTGTTCAGTACTCACTTCCCCCTTCAGAGCAGGAAGGGGAATGGAATTATCAGGGGTGAAGCGCCAAGACATTACGACTATATAGTACTGGGAAGGGGTCAGGATTTAGGATGGGACAGGGAATGGTGCCCAACCACTTAGACGATCGGGGATTGAACAGCGACCTGCGTGAAGTGAGACCGTCGCTCTACCGACCATCCCAAGTGATTGGACCTTCAGAGCAGGAGAGATTGCTGAAATAGAGGGAATACAGAGAACATATACGGCACGCATAGACGCGATAAAGCACCTAAATTATTGGGATCGTCTCAAAGCTCTCCAAATGTACTCTCTAGAAAGAAGACGAGAGAGATGTCAAATAGTATACACATGGAAGATACTGAAGGGACAAGTACCAAATCTACACAGTAAAATAACAACGTACTGGAGTGAACAGTCTTTCACATGAAAGACTGATTAAAAAGATAGAGGCTCATGGTATTAGGGGTGCTATATTAAGCTGGATTAGGGCATGGCTATACCAAAGGAAACAGAGAGTTAGTATAAATGGAGTCAAGTCAGAGTGGGAAAATGTTGTAAGTGGAGTGCCTCAAGGTTCTGTCCTGGGACCTCTGTTGTTTATAATATATATATAAATGATTTAGATTCAGGTTTGAGTAGCAACATTTGCAAATTTGATATTTTTCGTATCATTTGCCGATGATACGAAAATCGGTAGGGTAGGGAAATTAATTCAGAGGAGGACTCACTATCACTTCAAGTTGCCTGGGTGTTAGTCAGCTGTCACGGGCTGCTTCCTGGGGGTGGAGGCCTGGTCGAGGACCGGGCCGCAGCGACACTAAAAGCCCCGAAATCATCTCAAGATATGGTATGATAGGCAGAATACTTAGGAGCTACAAGCACTTTGACCCAAGAGTGTAACAATTATATGCTGTGTTTACTATATTAACCTGCAATGTTAAATGGGATTCTTGTAATGTTATTTGTCTATTTGTACTCACTGAATTTGTGGGCCTCTTGATGGACTTGAAGTAGAGGAGGCTAGAAATAGCCTAAGCTACTCTATGCCTGCCAGATGTATTTTATTGTCTCAATAAACGTACTTGAACTTGAAGGCCAGAAAGCACGAGTATAAAGAGCTATGACATGTTTAGAACCGAGAATTATATGTACTGGCAGCATAACACATCCACTAGACAGTGTGACATTGTAATTGTCAGAATTAGGCTGGCATATTGATATCTATGAGTATTTATGGCAGGTTGTTATTGTTGTTAAAGATTCGCTACCTGGAACAAAAAGTTCCAAGTAACACGGGCTATGGTGAGCCCGTCAATGGCAGGTGGCTGCAGGTAATGACGCCCCCAATGGTGAACATTACTATTGTAAACTATGTAAACAAGAGCTGGGACACACTTTAGTTAGCTTAATAATTATTCTCGGTACACAAACAATACATACTTACACTATATTTTAACTGGATTTTGATAAATTGTAAATTAGTAAGTAATTATAAAATTAAAGCATCAAACAGGGAAGGCCATGTAGCATTGTAAATTAGTAGTAATATAACTACAAAAATAATTTTATTGGGGATGTTATAGTATATGACCTCCAATAATAAAAACCTTCATGAAATTTATGAGTAATTTTTATTTAATTTTTATTAACATTGCAAAATAATATGCAAGTTTAGGTTAAATTATTAAGTTAATTATCACTTTTTAATTTTTTGAAACGTATTTTAATATTAATAATTGTTTAAATAATTTATTAAAAGTAATTACTTCTTATTATAAGTTTATAACGGTTGTGATTGTCTTGCCTCCACTCAATTCTAGTAATCCAAATGTCTGTAGGGATTTTGCATATTATTAATTTATCACAAAGTTTACGTGTGATTTGAGATTCATATTTATACGTTAACAGAACTTTCCGTATATTTCATCTAAAAAAAATTAGATTCAATTTAAATTATGATATTATAATGCTAATATTATGAAATGGTGTCACCTCCAAACTCTCTAAAGTAATGGATGATAGCATCGTTTTCTTTAAATCAAAATTTAATAATTAAACTTATTTAGTTATATATTTATATGTTTATTTATTTATTGAATTATCTACTTACTTATGTATTTATTTGTTTATTTATTTACAAGAAGGTACGTTGGGTTCTGAGAATACATAATATTTGTGTTCTTACACTCCTGCAAAGTCACTGATTTTTTTATTATGTTTTACCACAGACGTGGCCAGACATTTACAATGCTAACTATCATATACATTTTCTTGTTTTTTTCTGTCCTCCATGGACAGGGTTAGAGATTTGTTAAATATATAGTTCAGGGATTTATTGAACAATCAACCACAGGTAATTGTAGTGCTTTTAAAATGCTAGGCTAAGCTACATACGTAAATACATAGATGTATATATGCTACATAAAGTGTTCGATGTGTCTTTTACATGGTGTCATTAATGTTCATTTACAAAGGTGAAATGTAATTCTGATCAGCTTTCATATAACCTTTATTCACATACATATACTTACACAGACATATGCGTACATATACATATATACATACATATATACATAAATATATACATACACATGCATTCACATACATTTGTCTCTCCTACTCTGACAGGGTGAGATAGCTGATAGAGAAACTAGTGTGCAATTAAGCACTTAACCACTGAAGGTGATTAAGATGCTTTCACAAGCTCAGGTTATATAGTTGCATCACATACATTGTATAATTGATACATTACATGGTCAATCTTGGGTATGGGGAGTGTTAGGGGGGTGAGGTGGTGGATGTTAATGTTCCACTTGGGGAGATCAGGGAAAACTGGGGCTGAAATCAGATACTGGGACTAAATCAGAAAACTGAGATCAGATACTGGGACTGAATTAAGGAAAACAATTAACTTATTGAGAGTCATAGCTGTTCTTTGCGATATTCTTTCTTGAAGAGAGGGCAAACCCGTTTCCAGTCTCACAACAAGCCCCTTAGGAATCGCTGCCAGCAGACTTTAAGATTATGGCTATTGAAGGAAAATATATCCAGACTAATCCTCATCTGCTACGCAATATTGCACAGATGCATATAGAAGCAAACTTTGCGTCTGACAGCTTCACATACTTCACAGATGAATCAGTAGACCAACAGGGACAAGAAACTCTCTGCGCACAAGTTTCGTTGTTTCTCCTGGTCATTGCTACCGTAAAAGGCCTGGAATCGTCTTGTCCGCCATTCATCAAAGTCAATGGATCACAAGTTCACAACTTCCTATAGTGCTCCAAGACTTCCTCCACCACGGCTGGGTTAGAACTGACTTGACACACTGTATTGTGATAAAACAACTTACCTCATCCCTTTGTGTGTATTTATAGGTAACCTTTCAATTTCAATATCAAATGGACTGCTAGCTCCAGTTTGCACTGTTCTGCTTTCTTCAAATTCATCCAAGAGTTCTCATCTATTGACACTTTTAAGGGACCTATTTGATAACTCAAGATTCTGTTCAACACTGTTTACTGCAGCCTTAGCAAGGGCGTCAACTTTATTATGCTCCCGCAGGCCAATGTGAGAAGGAATCCAAACATAGTGATATTTACCCCATTATAAGTATATTTATATATCTATGTCTGGCTCGGAGACAAGAAAGTTATTTCTTAATTGTAAACTATTTAATGCTCGTAGTGAGGAAAGGAGTCAGAAATAATTAAGCTGTCTACGTCAGTGTTGTCAATAATTTCGAGTGCTACCATTCAGCTTGCATTGTGGATGCCCAGTTACTCTTATATTCTTTGAATTGTGCTGCCATCCATGAGCAATAACAGCACTTCCTGCCCTCCCTGTAGCTGTATTGAGTGATCAGAGGCTCCTGGAGACGTTGATCCTTTATATCATCAACATTCTGTAGTCATTTATTTAGCTTAATGAAGCATTCCCGTATTAAAAATAATACAAGATTAAAAATATTTCTTAAAGGATAATAAATGAATATAGGAAATAGTAGTAAAATATCTTAGAAAATAAATATATAAGTACAACAGAACTATTTGATTAATTTGTATACTGGAAATTTATTATTAAAATTGTGTTAGTATTTTCCTCACTCTGCAAAAAATATGCAATTTCTTTTTTAATTTAAAAAAAATAATAAAATTTATAAAGTTTCAATACGATTTTAATTTTAATAATGAATAATTGATGAAATACATGTTGTTAAAAATAATTTTTTTTTTGAGATATATACAAGAGTTGTTACATTCTTGTACAGCCACTAGTACGCGTAGCAGGTCCCTGGAATACGATCCCCGCCGCCAAGAATCGTTGTTACAACCAAGTACACATTTTATTGTTGCGTTAAAACAGAAGCTACCAGTTAAGGATTTGCGCCCAGTAAATCCTCCCCGGCCAGGATACGAACCCATGACAAAGCGCTCGCGGAACGCCAGGCGAGTGTCTTACCACTACACCACGGAGACTTATTATAAGTTTTACAAGAGTTGTGTGTGTTTTGTGTTTATTAACAAGCTTAGGTATACATAGCAACGTGCTGTTAACCTATTTCATATGAAAGATTACAGTGTACATAAACATTAGATGTAAGTTCATCTAAATCCCATCTCTCACACGATGGTTAGTAAACTCCTAGTGCATGTACTGGTGATAAGACCTATGGTTAGTAAACTCCAAGTGCATGTACTAGCGATAGACCTACCATTAATGTATAATGACTTACTGTAAATAAATAGCTCTTAAAGTAGAAACATTCTCTGTAACTATCTGACATTGTACCTATACGATGTGAAGGATAGATGAAATTATTTATGTAATAATCTAAGATGAGGTCTGATAAAGACCTTTTGTGACCTCTGTCATGTTTTTTTTTTTAAGCTAGCGCTCACAGGATGAGTGATGATGATGATGATTAAGATTAAGCCATCAAGAGTGGCACGGGCATGAATAGCCCGTAAGTGGTGGCCCTTGGAGCCATACCAGTATCAAAAGATGATACTGGAGGATCGTGGAGGCGCAACTGCACCCTGCGGACGGGAGATGTCTCCCGGACCAATGGTGACCAAATGGTGACAGGATGAGTATGGGGTGCACAATAAACTAGTCGCCTCCGGCGGCAACAATCAATCAATCTCCAAATGTTTGTAGGAAATTGTGTCATTATAATTATCACAAAGTTTACATGTGATTTGAGAACTCATATTTATATTTAATAGAACTTTCCTCAATTTCATTATAATTTTTATATTCAATTTTCAAATTGTGAATTTATAGTTTTAATTTTATGAAATGATGTCACCGTTATACTCTCTAAAGAAATGGATGATAAAACACCGTTTTCTTTAATTCAAGATAATACTGTTACGACTCTGGGTTTTTTAGAGGAAACCAGAGGTCAAAATTGAGCTTATTAACGACCATATGGCAGGGCACGCATAGGAGATGCAGCTGTTTGTAATCATCCCTGCCAGAAGTACGATTATTTGTGGGCTCACAAAGCATTTAGGCTCTTAAACTTGTTGTGGATTAAGTAACATTGTTATAAGTTTAACTACCCGTAGAGTGAGGAAAGTAGCAATGAGGCATAAGGGGAAGATGTTTTAATGTGTATAGCTGTATGATCAATTGGGCTCTTCCGGCACCACACGCATGCTGCGGGAGACGCTTCTCTGGGACTGCTGTGCTGTTCGGACGCGCTCTCCTCCTTCCTCTTAATTCTTTATTTCTGTGACTTAGTTGGTTAAGTACTCCATTACTCAGTTTGTATATGTCTGGCATACTATCGTTATATGTGTAGAGTAGTATACCTGGGGTGTAGTAAGTATATTTAAGTTGTATATTACCTGTTATGCTAACAGGGGTCCCAGTGTACCACGTGGTCCCCTACCCTAGGCTGACTCTAGTGTGTTATAGTAGAGCTTACCCTAGCTGCTTTCAGTGTAAAACCTTGTATCCTGTCTAGGTGGACCAAGGCTTTTAACGTAAGATTGTGTGGTAAAAGTTAGTATTAAATTGTTATTGGTGTGATTGTGTATGGGGGGTGTTAAGGGGTTAATAAATAAGTAAGTTTGAACAGAGTATCCCTTATTCCTGTGTGGGAGTACAATAATCATTTCCTAGACTAACCAGGTTAGTAGCAAGCATTTATTATGTGGATATTATTTTGGGCCGGGCCTTTTGATTCTCCCATTATCTTGATACCTCTATTCTACTTACCCTTACCCCTTAATAGTACCAGTTTCCCCATAGCAACCCACAATTTTTTATAACAAGTGGGGGCAGTCCGGGAAGAACTATTATTGTAAAAAATTAGATCTTTGAATGCCAAAACTAAAAAATTCTTGTTTCCGCAGAACGGTTGTGTGTGCTAGCCTAGGGTCCAGCTCACCTGGCGTAGGACATTCATTGCACTGACTGGACACCCAACTGGATCTCTTCACGATAAGGTTAGTGTGGCCTTGTGTTAGGGGCCGTGCAAATTTTTGTTTTTTTTTCCAATTTTAATTTTAAATTTTTCTGTGGCTAGGAGCTAAAATTTTTAGTGATGTCATCTGACATGCAGAGACTGGCAGAGGAGCCTTCATTGGGGGAAATAAAGAAACTTACCAAGTCTAATTTAGTATTGTTAGGCAAGGAATTTGGTCTAGAATTAAATGCCGCAAATAAAAAGTGGATCTTGTTGAATGAAATACTACAACATTGTATCGATGAAGGACTATTGGCAGAGGATACTCCTTTATGCCAGCCTAGCAAACAGAAAGTGCAGCTCATACAGAGAGAAGTTAGCTCTAGAGTAGCAAGAATAAAATTAGAGGAGCAAAGACTCAAAACGAGGAGGCTAGAATTAGAGCGACTGCCCCTAGACCTCCACCTACCGGGGATTCAAACCCCAGGCATTATGAGAAGAAGCATAACTTGCCTGAATTTTCAGAGTCGGATCCTGAAAGGTTTTTCAACCATTTTCAGAGATTGGCCCTGTCCATGACCTGGCCAAAGGAAGAGTGGGTGAAAATCCTACAGGGAAGACTCAGGGGTAAAGCCCAAGATATTTTTATTAATATGCCTGACGACGAGTGTTTTGATTAGATAAAGTCAGGGAACGAATTTTGAGGGCATATGAAATACTCCTGAAGCTCCCGCCAAGCTTATCGCAACCTTAGGCCTACACACAACCAACCGTTCACGGAATTCGCGAGCTGATCAACGTAGGCTGTTTGATAGATGGATTCGCCCGGCTAAAGCCGAACATTCG
>WNGS01162647.1:5998862-6016759 GCA_020271785.1 Procambarus virginalis
GCATTTTTGGCCAAGGCACAGTGACGTACCTCGGTTATGAAGTGGGCCAAGGAAAAGTGTTACCTCGACAAGACAAAATTAGTGCTATTCTGGACTATCCAGTGCTCAGGTCTAAAAAGACATTCAACGATTTATCGGTATGTGTGCGTACTACCGACGCTTTTGTCAGAACTTTTCCAGTGTGGCCACTCCTCTCACAGATTTGTTGCGGAAGGCCGTTAAATTTAAGTGGTCATCGGACTGTGCAGAGGCATTTAAAAACTTGAAATTGATCTTAGCTTCCGCCCCAGTGCTTGCTAGTCCAAGGTTCGACCGTCCGTTTAAAATTCAAGTTGACGCGTCTGACTCGGGTGCTGGTGCAGTGTTGTTGCAAACTGGGGATGATAAAGTGGAACACCCAGTATATTATTACTCTGTGAAATTTGACAAGGCGCAGCGCAATTATTCGGTGATAGAAAAAGAGGCGTTGGCGCTTGTGCTAACTTGCAAAAAGTTCGAAGTGTACCTCACAGGTAATATAGTGGAAGTGTACACGGACCATAACCCATTAGTTTTCATGAATCAGATGAAGCAGAAAAATAAGCGCATCCTCAGGTGGGCATTGTACCTACAGGACTTTAATCTATCTATTATCCACCTACCGGGCCGGCTCAACGTGATAGCCGACGCTCTGTCCCGCTTGCCTGAGTAACATTCATCTGAGCCGCAGGAAGCCATACCAAATGTCATGCTTTAGTTATTTTTTTTAGGTTCTCCTGTGACATTAAATATCCCGTGTCCAATTTATTTACTTCCTTTGTTTTTTTTTTTTTTTGTTTGTGTATGTTTTTCTTTCAGAGAATTCCTTGTAATTTTTTTTGACAGAGAAATTGTTGTTTGGTTGATTTTTTATTATGTCATGGATGTCCATTTTATTCTGTATACTCTTACAAAAAAATATGACTACTATTTAGTAGTCACATTTTTTTTTTCTCTGAAGGGGGGAGGAGTGTTACGACTCTGGGTTTTTAGATGGAAACCAGAGGTCAAAATTGAGCTTATTAACGACAATATGGCAGGGCACGCATAGAGAGATGTAGCTGTTTGTAATCATCCCTGCCAGAAGTACGATTATTGTGTGGCTCACAAAGCATTTAGCTCTTAAACTTGTGTGGATTAAGTAACATTGTTATAAGTTTAACTACCCGTAGAGTGAGGAAAGTAGCAATATGAGGCATAAGGGGAAGATGTTTTAATGTGTATAGCTGTATGATCAATTGGGCTCTTCCCGGCACCACACGCATGCTGCAGGGAGACGCTCTTCTCTGTGGACTGCCTGTGCTGTTCGGACGCGCTCTCCTCCTTCCTCTTAATTCTTTATTTCTGTGACTTAGTTGGTTAAGTACTCCATTACTCAGTTTGTATATGTCTGGCATACCTATCGTTATATGTGTAGAGTAGTATACCTGGGGTGTAGTAAGCATATTTAATCTGTATCGTACCTGTTATGCTAACAGGGGTCCCAGTGTACCACGTGGTCCCCTACCCTAGGCTGACTCTAGTGTGTTATAGTAGAGCTTTACCCTAGCTTGCTTTCAGTGTAAAACCTTGTATCCTGTCTAGGTGGACCAAGGCTTTTAACGTAAGATTGGGTGGTAAAGTTAGTATTAAATTGTTATTGGTGTGATTGTGTATGGGGGGTGTTAAGGGGTTAATAAATAAGTAAGTTTGAACAGAGTATCCCTTATTCCTGTGTGGGAGTTCAATAATCATTTCCTAGACTAACCAGGTTTAGTAGCAAGCATTTATTACTGTGGATAGATTATTTTGGGGGCCGGGCCTTTTGATTCTCCCATTTCTTGATACCTCTATTCTACTTACCCTTACCCCTTAATAGTACCAGTTTCCCCATAGCAAGTCCCACACTTTATTTTATAACAAATACTTAAACTTATTTATTTATATATTTGTTTGTTTATTTATTTATTTACAAGAAACTACGTTGGGTTCTGAGAATACATAATAGTTGTGTTCTTACATTCGTGCAAAGTCACTGATTCTGCGGTTGGTACACAGATGAACAAAAATTTTACCACTTACGGGCTATTCAAGCCCGTACCACCTCTTGGGTAGCTTAATCTTCATCAGTCAATCAATCACCTTACAGGAAACTATACCAAAGTCTCTGTACAAAACTCCCACTAATTCCTCTGATGTTAATGAGATATTCCTTTCTCTTAAAACAAAGTCAAGTGCCCTTGCTGAGATATTAACTCTAATTTACAAAAAAGTCTCTAGATTTCTAGCTCCGGCAATTGTGTTGCTCTACAACAAATCACTGAAACTCGGAGCAGCTGGAAGTGCAGTTGTCCTTACAATGGTGGACAGCTTATATTTTGAGTGTGGAGTCCGTATAAAGAACTGGGCTTCTACCCTTGAGACTTGAGAATAATTTACATGATGTCATCATTCATACAGACTCTAAATCTTGGCTCCAGGCATTGTTACCCAGTCAGCACAAAGATAATATACAACTCCTCACAGAAATTCAACATATAGGAAAAGAAGCCCATAATCGAGGGTTGTCAATCACCCTAAATTGGATACCAAGTCACATTGGCATAGATGGTAATGAAAAGGCAGACTCACTAGCAAAAACTGCCTCTGCTCTACCTGTTGTACAGGTTCAAATACCTCCAAGTTTCTCACAGATAAAGGAGCAAATCAAGAAGAAAATATTCTCAACTATCAAAAGTCGCCACAGAGCCAAAGTAGCGGAAGGAAGATCCACTGT
This sequence comes from Procambarus virginalis, assembly GCA_020271785.1. NCBI lineage: Eukaryota > Metazoa > Arthropoda > Malacostraca > Decapoda > Cambaridae > Procambarus > Procambarus virginalis. The sequence goes on from WNGS01162647.1 coordinate 6,001,636, forward strand.
GATATGGTACGAACAAGCCACTGGTTACTCCTCTTTCAAGCCTGGCAAAAAGATATCCAGACATTGCAGTAGCCATACACAGACTCAGGCTTGGTTACAAGTGCTGCTGGGAGATAATGAACCCAATAGTTAAAGAGTGTCACATATGTGAAACTGAAGCAGAGGCGCCACTATTGGCACTACTTACTGGAATGTGAAGCTACTGAACCCTTGCGCATCAAACTCAACATTAATCCAACGACAGCAGCTGCATTAGATGCACATTCCACCGCGACTACAATGATTAGAAAAGCCGTTGAGGAATGGGACTCATTAGTGAGCATTCTGCATCTACATCCACCACCAAGATAAAGTTAATAAAACAGGATTAAAACCAGTGCACTAAAACAGAAGCGATAAATAAACAGGAAAAAAGGGAAATCCCCTCCTCCATTTTAAACTTAGACCCAAATATCACAGGAAAAAGGTTATCATGTATAACCAAACTCAATTACGGGCTCACCATAGCTTTTTTTTTTTGAGATATATAACTAGTACGCGTAGCGTTTCGGGCAGGTCCCTGGAATACGATCCCCACCGCGAAGAATCGTTTTTTCATCCAAGTACACATTTTACTGTTGCGTTAAACAGAGGCTACAGTTAAGGAATTGCGCCCAGTAAATCCTCCCCGGCCAGGATACGAACCCATGACATAGCGCTCGCGGAACGCCAGGCGAGTGTCTTACCACTACACCACGGAGACATGTAGCTCGTGCTACATGGACACTTAGTCCTGAGTAGCTAAATCTTTAACAACAACAACAACAACCCTTGAGACCCCACAGCACCGCTCCTGTGCCAGGTAAGTCCACTACGGGCTCACCATAGCCCGAGCTACTTGCCCAGCTCCTGTGCCAGGTAAGATACGGGCTCACCAAAGCCCCTGCTACTTGGAACTTGTTCCGAGTAGCTGCATCTATAACAACAACAACAAACCCTTCAGACAGAACTATTTGCCTTGCTTCTTGCACTGAAATGTGTACAAGTCTCCAAACTTGAGACATTAATTGTAAGTGACTCTTTATCATCCTTAATTGCTCTCAACTCTTTAAGATATAACTGTAACATGCTCGTGTCTGAAGCTAAACACAAATACAACGAAATTAATAGTGATGGTAACAGAGTACATTTCATGTGGACTCCAACTCATGTTGGCCTCTGAATGCATGATAGAGCTGATGAGTTAGCCAAAGAATCTGCCTTTAGAGGAGAAATTGAGTATAACCTTGGATTGTCAATAAGCAGTCTGAGAGCAGCAGTACACCGAGAACTTCAACAAAAATCTTGTAGATCTGAGGCAAAGTGAAATTGACACCAGTAATTCCATCTATCATCATACCATCATGCAAGAGAAGCCACACATCTATGGTTCATCCAATAAAACCAAGTTACAATCTTGCAAGTTAGCTAAGCAAGTTACAATCTTGATGAGCTAGTTACAAATTCAATATAAGTCGTCACATCAACAATGGGTTCGGTTACAAGTATCTCTGGGAATTCTCATTATCTGCTGATGTAGACCTGACCAAATGTGTCAAGTCTACCTGTGTCAACAAAATTATTCGCACATCCTCCGTCATGCAAAAGATACGAAAGTGCGAAAAGATACGTGAATTCAGAGACAATTCTATAACAAATGTACCAGAGATGTGTAAATATTTCATTCAAAATGATCTGCTACCAGAAATTTTAGCCAAATATTCCCAGTTTGCTAACTGTAGGTAGTAACTGAGTGATTGTAACCTATCCACCGCTGCCCACTGGATGGGGGGCGGTGTACAGGATAAACATATCAATTGTAACACTAGCTCTCCACATATGTCAGTTGCTTAATTTAGAAACTGTATTTGTGGTCGATCTCGAACCCATTGATGATGTGACGACTTACACTGAATTTTGTAACTAGCTCATCAAGATTGTAACTTGCTTAGCTAAATGGATTGTGGGGTTCAGTCCCTAAGCCCATTATGTCTCCGTGGTGTAGTGGTAAGACACTCGCCTGGCGTTCCGCGAGCGCTATGTCATGGGTTCGTATCCTGGCCGGGAGGATTTACTGGGCGCAATTCCTTAACTGTAGCCTCTGTTTAACGCAACAGTAAAATGTGTACTTGGATGAAAAAACGATTCTTCGCGGCGGGGATCGTATTCCAGGGACCTGCCCGAAACGCTACGCGTACTAGTGGCTGTACAAGAATGTAACGACTCTTGCATATACCTCAAAAAAAAAAAAAAAAAATGTGCCATAATAAATGAACTAAACTAACTAATTATTAACAAGCACAGCAATGTGCTGCTACCCCATTCTGTATAAAGGACCACACAGTGTAGATAAAAACCAGCTACAAGCTCATCCAACATCCCCAACTCACAGGACGTTAAGTCATACATGGAATCAGGAGAGAACGTGAAACGTAAGACTGATCTATTAGGTGTCTTGTTACTAACGCTGCGATTAATAAATCCGAGTGTCCGATTTGCCTTATTACGAACATTCATGCATTGATCCTTTTGTTTTAAATTCTTACTAATTATAAATCCCAGATCCCTTTCGCAGTCCGACTTCGCAATCTCAACACCATCTAGCTCGTATCTTGTAACTCTATCATCATTACCTAGCCTCAGAACTTTACATTTATCAGCATTAAACTGCATCTGCCAGTCCTTTGACCATTTCAAAACCCTATCTAGATCAACTTGAAGTGATAGTGAGTCCTCCTCCAAATTAATTTCCCTACCGATTTTCGTATCATCGGCAAATTTGCAAATGTTGCTACTCAAACCTGAATCTAAATCATTTATATATATTATAAACAACAGAGGTCCCAGGACAGAGCCTTGAGGCACTCCACTTACAACATTTTCCCACTGATTGATGAAGATTAAGCCACCCAAGAGGTGGCACGGGCATGAATAGCCCGTAAGTGGTGGCCCTTTTGAGCCATTACCAGTATCAAGAGATGATACTGGAGATCTGTGGAGGCGCAACTGCACCCTGCGTGACGGGAGATGACTCCCGGACCAAATGGTGACCAAATGATCTTTTCCCACTCTGACTTGACTCCATTTATACTAACTCTCTGTTTCCTTTGGTATAGCCATGCCCTAATCCAGCTTAATATAGCACCCCCTATACCATGAGCCTCTATCTTTTTAATCAGTCTTTCATGTGGCACTGTATCAAAAGCTTTGCTAAAGTCAAGGTACACAACATCACAATCCTTACCACTATCAACTGCCTCAACTATGCTAGAATAAAAATCCTCCCTGGTAACTGCTAAACTCGTCAACCTGTCCTCGTCTTCACCCACATAGACTTGGGTAAATACTGGTTTCGTAACAGGGTTGTTGATTTTTGGAACCAATTACCGCGTAACGTGGTGGAGGTGGGGTCCCTCGATTGTTTCAAGCGTGTATTGTAGTGTAGTTCAAGATTGTGTAGTGTAGTGTAGTGGGTTGGACATGTATATGAGTGGGATTGGGTGGTTATAAATAGGAGCTGCCTCGTATGGGCCAATAGGCCTTCTGCAGTTACATAAGAACATAAAAACAAAGGTAACAAATCAACAGCCCTGTTACCGAACCAGTATTTACCCAAGTCTTTCCTAAATCTAAACTTATCCAATTTTACCCATTGTTTCATGTTCTGTTACTTTTGTTCTTATGTTCTTATACGAAGCATTCATTTACATATAAGGTTCTTTAGAACTATGGTTATCCAATCCCACTTATTAGACGATCTAATCAAACATTAAGGAAATCTGTCAAGACGTAGATTAAGTAAGAGGTAAAAAGCATAATTTGTGCACATCCTGATCCGCAAGGAATTGCGAACGGTCTCGAAGATAAATGGGCAGAAGCTGCCAAAGTTAGTTCATCGTCCGCTGTAACGAGAGTCATTATAGATTCTTGGAAAGACGTAATGAGGATCATTATGTTTACAGCAGGCAAGAGAGAAGCTGTCACTTGCACAGACATTACTGGGGATGAGATATTAATGGATAAGAACATAAGAACAAAGGCAACTGCAGAAGGCCTATTAAATATTAAACTTGGAACAAGTATCGGCTCGGGGGGGGGGGGGGATGGACTAACTAATGATATGCAGGCAATGAGTCACAAGAACGTGGCTAAAGTATGTTGACCAGACCACACACTAGAAAATGAAGGAACGACGACGTTTCGGTCCACACGGGAGACATCTCCTGTCCACGAGGCTCACCATAGCCCGTGCTTCTTGCCCAGCTCCTGTGCCAGGTAAGTTACGGGCTCACCATAGCCCGTGCTTCTTGCCCCGCTCCTGTGCCAGGTAAGTTACGGGCTCACCATAGCTCGTACTACTTGGAACTTGTTCCGAGTAGCTGAATCTATAACAACAACGACGTTTCGGTTCGTCCTGGACCATTCTCAAGTCACAATCGACTTGAGAATGGTCCAGGACGGACCGAAAACGTCGACGTCCCTTCACTTTCTAGTGTGTGGATTGGTTAACTAATGATATATTTAACCAACTAGTTATTACGGAGAGAAGGGACGTCATACTGCATTCATTGGAAAGGCGAAGACATGATAGAGGTTTATAAGTGGATGAATGGACATAACAAAGGGGATATTAATGGAGTATTAAAAGTATCAACACAAGACAGAACACGAAACAATGGGTTTAAATTGGACAAGTTTAGATTTAGGAAAGACCTGGGTAAATACTGGTTCAGTAACAGGGTTGTTGATTTGTGGAACCAATTACCGCGAAACGTAGTGGAGGTGGGGTCCCTTGATTGTTTCAAGCGCGGGTTGGACATGTATATGAGTGGGATTGGGTGGTTATAAATAGGAGCTGCCTCGTATAGGCCAATAGGCCTTCTGCGGTTGCCTTTGTTCTTATGTTCTTATGGTTGTACTCTTCAAGTCACTTGTGTTGTCCCATCTTGAGTACTGTTCAGTACTCACTTCCCCCTTCAGAGCAGGAGAGATTGCTGAAATAGAGGGAATACAGAGAACATATACGGCACGCATAGACGCGATAAAGCACCTAAATTATTGGGATCGTCTCAAAGCTCTCCAAATGTACTCTCTAGAAAGAAGACGAGAGAGATGTCAAATAGTATACACATGGAAGATACTGGAGGGACAAGTACCAAATCTACACAGTAAAATAACAACGTACTGGAGTGAACAGTCTTTCACGTGAAAGACTGATTAAAAAGATAGAGGCTCATGGTATTAGGGGTGCTATATTAAGCTGGATTAGGGCATGGCTATACCAAAGGAAACAGAGAGTTAGTATAAATGGAGTCAAGTCAGAGTGGGAAAATGTTGTAAGTGGAGTGCCTCAAGGTTCTGTCCTGGGACCTCTGTTGTTTATAATATATATATAAATGATTTAGATTCAGGTTTGAGTAGCAACATTTGCAAATTTGCCGATGATACGAAAATCGGTAGGGTAGGGAAATTAATTCAGAGGAGGACTCACTATCACTTCAAGTTGCCTGGGTGTTAGTCAGCTGTCACGGGCTGCTTCCTGGGGGTGGAGGCCTGGTCGAGGACCGGGCCGCAGCGACACTAAAAGCCCCGAAATCATCTCAAGATATGGTATGATAGGCAGAATACTTAGGAGCTACAAGCACTTTGACCCAAGAGTGTAACAATTATATGCTGTGTTTACTATATTAACCTGCAATGTTAAATGGGATTCTTGTAATGTTATTTGTCTATTTGTACTCACTGAATTTGTGGGCCTCTTGAGGGACTTGAAGTAGAGGAGGCTAGAAATAGCCTAAGCTACTCTATACCTGCCAGATGTATTTTATTGTCTCAATAAACGTACTTGAACTTGAAGGCCAGAAAGCACGAGTATAAAGAGCTATGACATGTTTAGAACCGAGAATTATATGTACTGGCAGCATAAAACATCCACTAGACAGTGTGACATTGTAATTGTCAGAATTAGGCTGGCATATTGATATCTATGAGTATTTATGGCAGGTTGTTATTGTTGTTAAAGATTCGCTACCTGGAACAAAAAGTTCCAAGTAACACGGGCTATGGTGAGCCCGTCAATGGCAGGTGGCTGCTGGTAATGACGCCCCCAATGGTGAACATTCCAATTGTAAACTATGTAAACAAGAGCTGGGACACACTTTAGTTAGCTTAATAATTATTCTCGGTACACAAACAATACATACTTACACTATATTTTAACTGGATTTTGATAAATTGTAAATTAGTAAGTAATTATAAAATTAAAGCATCAAACAGGGAAGGCCATGTAGCATTGTAAATTAGTAGTAATATAACTACAAAAATAATTTTATTGGTTACGTTATACGAACTCCAATAATAAAAACCTTCATGAAATTTATAAGTAATTTTTAATTTAATTTTTATTAACATTGCAAAATAATATGCAAGTTTAGGTTAAATTATTAAGCTAATTATCACTTTTTAATTTTTTGAAACGTATTTTAATATTAATAATTGTTTAAATAATTTATTAAAAGTAATTACTTCTTATTATAAGTTTATAACGGTTGTGATTGTCTTGCCTCCACTCAATTCTAGTAATCCAAATGTCTGTAGGGATTTTGCATATTATTAATTTATCACAAAGTTTACGTGTGATTTGAGATTCATATTTATACGTTAACAGAACTTTCCGTATATTTCATCTAAAAAAATTAGATTCAATTTAAATTATGATATTATAATGCTAATATTATGAAATGGTGTCACCTCCAAACTCTCTAAAGTAATGGATGATAGCATCGTTTTCTTTAAATCAAAATTTAATAATTAAACTTATTTAGTTATATATTTATATGTTTATTTATTTATTGAATTATCTACTTACTTATGTATTTATTTGTTTATTTACAAGAAGGTACGTTGGGTTCTGAGAATACATAATATTTGTGTTCTTACACTCCTGCAGTCACTGATTTTTTTATTATGTTTTACCACAGACGTGACCAGACATTTACAATGCTAACTATCATATACATTTTCTTGTTTTTTTCTGTCCTCCATGGACAGGGTTAGAGATTTGTTAAATATATAGTTCAGGGATTTATTGAACAATCAACCACAGGTAATTGTAGTGCTTTTAAAATGCTAGGCTAAGCTACATACGTAAATACATAGATGTATATATGCTACATAAAGTGTTCGATGTGTCTTTTACATGGTGTCATTAATGTTCATTTACAAAGGTGAAATGTAATTCTGATCAGCTTTCATATAACCTTTATTCACATACATATACATACACAGACATATGCGTACATATACATATACACATACATATATACATATATACATACATATGCATTCACATACATTTGTCTCTCCTACTCTGACAAGGTGAGATAGCTGATAGAGAAACTAGTGTGCAATTAAGCACTTAACCACTGAAGGTGATTAAGATGCTTTCACAAGCTCAGGTTATATAGTTGCATCACATACATTGTATAATTGATACATTACATGGTCAATCTTGGGTATGGGGAGTGTTAGGGGGTGAGGTGGTGGATGTTAATGTTCCACTTGGGGGGTGTTAGGGGGTGAGCTGGTGGATGTTAATGTTCCACTTGGGGAGATCAGGGAAAACTGGGGCTGAAATCAGATACTGGGACTAAATCAGAAAACTGAGATCAGATACTGGGACTGGATTAAGGAAAACAATTAACTTATTGAGAGTCATAGCTGTTCTTTGCGATATTCTTTCTTGAAGAGAGGGCAAACCCGTTTCCAGTCTCACAACAAGCCCCTTGGGAATCGCTGCCAGCAGACTTAAGATTATGGCTATTGAAGGAAAATATATCCAGACTAATCCTCATCTGCTACACAATATTGCACAGATGCATATAGAAGCAAACTTTGCGTCTGACAGCTTCACATACTTCACAGATGAATCAGTAAACCAACAGGGACAAGAAACTCTCTGCGCACAAGTTTTCGTTGTTTCTCCTGGTCATTGCTACCGTAAAAGGCCTGGAACCGTCTTGTCCGCCATTCATCAAAGTCAATGGATCACAAGTTCACAACTTCCTATAGCGCTCCAAGACTTCCTCCACCACGGCTGGGTTAGAACTGACTTGACACACTGTATTGTGATAAACAACTTACCTCATCCCTTTGTGTGTATTTATAGGTAACATTTCAATTTCAATATCAAATGGACCTGCTAGCTCCAGTTTGCACTGTTCTGCTTTCTTCAAATTCATCCAAGAGTTCTCATCTATTGACACTTTTATGGGACCTATTTGATAACTCAAGATTCTGTTCAACACTGTTTACTGCAGCCTTAGCAAGGGCGTCAACTTTATTATGCTCCTGCAGGCCAATGTGAGAAGGAATCCACAACATAGTGATATTTACCCCATTATTAAGTATATTTATATATCTATGTCTGGCTTCGGAGACAAGAAAGTTATTTCTTAATTGTAAACTATTTAATGCTCGTAGTGAGGAAAGGGAGTCAGAAATAATTAAGCTGTCTACGTCAGTGTTGTCAATAATTTCGAGTGCTACCAATTCAGCTTGCATTGTGGATGTCCAGTTACTCTTATATTCCTTTGAATTGTGCTGCCATCCATGAGCAATAACAGCACTTCCTGCCCTCCCTGTAGCTGTATTGAGTGATCAGAGGCGCCTGGAGACGTTGATCCTTTATATCATCAACATTCTGTAGTCATTTATTTAGCTTAATGAAGCATTCCCAGTATTAAAAATAATACAAGATTTAAAAATATTTCTTAAAGGATAATAAATGAATATAGGAAATTAGTAGTAAAATATCTTCGAAAATAAATATATTAAGTACAACAGAACTATTTGATTAATTTGTATACTGGAAATTTATTATTAAAATTGTGTTAGTATTTTCCTCACTCTGCAAAAAATATGCAATTTCTTTTTTAATTTAAAAAATAATAAAATTTTTATAAAGTTTCAATACCGATTTTAATATAAATAATTGATGAAATACATTGTTAAAATTAATTTTTTTTGAGATATATACAAGAGTTGTTACATTGTTGTACAGCCACTAGTACGCGTAGCGTTTCGGGCAGGTCCCTGGAATACGATCCCCGCCGCGATGAATCGTTGTTACAACCAAGTACACATTTTATTGTTGAGTTAAACAGAGGCTACAGTTAAGGATTTGCGCCCCAGTAAATCCTCCCCGGCCAGGATACGAACCCATGACATAGCGCTCGCGGAACGCCAGGCAAGTGTCTTACCACTACACCACGGAGACTGAAGTTTACAAGAGTTGTGTGTGTTTTGTGTTTATTAACAAGCTTACGTATACATAGCAACGTGCTGTTAACCTATTTCATATGAAAGATTACAGTGTACATAAACATCTAGCAGTAAGTTCATCTAATATTCTCATCTCACACGATGGTTAGTAAACTCCAAGTGCATATGTACTAGCGATAAGACCTACCGTTAATGTATAATGACTTACTGTAAATAAATAGCTCTTAAAGTAGAACATTCTCTGTAACTATCTAACATTGAACCTATAAGATGTGAAGGATAGATGAAATTATTTATGTAATAATCTAAGATGAGGTCTGATAAAGACCTTTTGTGACCTCTTATGTTTTTTTTTACGCCTGAGTATGATGAGGATGCTCATCCTTTTACACAGGATGAGTTGTTGTTGTTGTTGTTAAAGATTCGCTACTTGGAAATTTGTTCCAAGTAGCACGGGCCATGGTGAGCCCGTTTCGCTATACAGGATGAGTTGTTGTTATAGATTCAGCTACTCGGAACAAGTTCCAAGTAGCACGGGCTATGGTGAGCCCATAACTTACCTGGCACAGGAGCAGGGCAAGAAGCACGGGCTATGGTGAGCCCGTAGTGGACTTACCTGGCACAGGAGCGGGGCAAGAAGCACGGGCTATGGTGAGGCTCGTGGACAGGAGATGTCTCCCGTACAGGATGAGTATGGGGTGCACAATAAACTAGTCGCCTCCGGCGGCAACAATCAATCAATCTCCAAATGTCTGTAGGAAATTGGCGTCATTATAATTTATCACAAAGTTTACATGTGATTTGATATTCATATTTATATTTAACAGAACTTTCCTCATATTTCATTTATAATATTTAGATTCAATTCAAATTGTGATATTTAAGTCTTAATTTTATGAAATGGTGTGACCTTCATACTCAAGAAATGGATGATAACACCGTTTTCTTTAATTCAAAATTTAATACTTAAACTTATTTATTTATATATTTGTTTGTTTATTTATTTATTTACAAGAAAGTACGTTGGGTTCTGAGAATACATAATAGTTGTGTTGACCAGACCACACACTAGAAGTTGAAGGGACGACGACGTTTCGGTCCGTCCTGGACCATTCTCAAGTCGCTTGTGCAAGTCGCTGCACAAGCGACTTGAGAATGGTCAAGTCAAGTCGCTGGACCATTCTCAAGTCACAAGCGACTTGAGAATGGTCCAGGACGGACCGAAACGTCGTCGTCCCTTCAACTTCTAGTGTGTGGTCTGGTCAACATACTTCAGCCACGTTATTGTGACTCTTCGCCTGCAATAGTTGTGTTCTCACATTCCTGCAGTCACTGATTCTACGGTCGGTACATAGATGAACACAAATTTTACCACTCACGGGCTATTCAAGCCCGTACCACCTCTTGGGTAGCTTAATCTTCATCAATCAATCAATCACCTTACAGGAAACTATACCAGAGTCTCTGTACAAAACTCCCACTAATTCCTCTGATGTTAATGAGATATTCCTTTCTCTTAAAGCAAAGTCAAGTGCCCTTGCTGAGATACCAACTCTAATTTACAAAAAAGTCTCTAGATTTCTAGCTCCGGCAATTGTGTTGCTCTACAACAAATCACTGAAACTCGGTGCAGCTGGAAGTGCAGTTGTCCTGACAATGGTGGACGGCTTATATTTTGAGTGTGGAGTCTGTATAAAGAACTGGGCTTCTACCCTTGAGACCCCACAGCACCGCTCCTGTGCCAGGTAAGTCCACTACGGGCTCACCATAGCCCGTGGTACTTGCCCCGCTCCTGTGCCAGGTAAGTCCACTGCGGGCTCACCATAGCCCAAGCTACTTGCCCCGCTCCTGTGCCAGGTAAGTTACGGGCTCACCAAAGCCCGTGCTACTTGGAACTTGTTCCAAGTAGCTGCATCTATAACAACAACAAAAAACCTTTCAGACAGAACTATTTGCCTTGCTTCTTGCACTGAAATGTGTACAAGTCTCCAAACTTGAGACATTAATTGTAAGTGACTCTTTATCATCCTTAATTGCTCTCAACTCTTTAAGATATAACTGTAACATGCTCGTGTCTGAAGCTAAACACAAATACAACGAAATTAATAGTGATGGTAACAGAGTACATTTCATGTGAACTCCAACTCATGTTGGCCTCTGAATGCATGATACCATCTCAAGCAGGGATGGCGGTTACCGAACCAACTATCTATTTTCACAGCTGAATTATATGCCTTGTATCAAGCTCTCCAAATCATCACAACACTACCAGTTGGGATATATACAATCTGTAGTGACTCCAAGAGCGCGATTCAAGCAATTACGTACTCTTCGAAAACATGCAAGGAGATTGTCTACCCATGCCTTCAACTTCTTCACAAACATCAATTGAACGGTTATGAGACCTCTATCCAATGGGTCCCAGCACACTGTGGTATTCTCCATAATGAACTTGTAGACCAACTAGCCAAAGCGATGCACAACACGCCTCACTTTACCCATCATCCAACTCCCCATGTGGCACGTAAAGGAGCCTTCAAAGATACCATCTCCCAGGATTTTGCAACAAACTGGAAAACGTTATGGTCACCTTTGCACTATGGGTCCATTAAAAAGAAATGGGGAGCGTGGAAACATGTCCGATATAAAAGCAGAGAAATTGATGTAACGATGACCAGATTAAGGCTGGGACACACCAAACTAGCAGCACACAGCTCTAAGTACAGAACAGACATCAATGAACTCTGTACTCACTGTCAGCTGCCTGAAACAGTCGAACACTATCTCATGCACTGCTTCCGACATCATAGCGCCAGAGTAAATTTCAAACAAGTCTTTATCGCACTTAAAATACCCTTCACCATCGAGCACATATTAGGAGGTGGAGACCACTCGTTACAAGAAAAATACCAAATAGTCAAAGCACTGGCTAAATATCTGCAGTCGACCAACAAATTGGGACACATCTGACCCGTGCCACATTTATACCTGGCGCCACCAACATCTAAACACAGAAAACAACTGCCTCGTCACAGCACCATAGATCAGCTGACACCATAAACACAACACACCGCTCTACGGTGCGGCAAGTCTCCCTACAACACACGCCTCTGTTTTAATCACCGTTCCTATATCCACAGCACAACGTAACAAACACCTTGGTAGCTCCGATCATCCTCAACATAAACGCGTCCACCAACATCAGTACTGGTGCAGTCATCGGGAGGACAAACCCTTCATGCAAACTGCACCTACTATCAAGAAGAAGAAGAGAGCAATAGTACACCGAGAACTTCAACAAAAATCTTGTAGATCTGAGGCAAAGTGAAATCGACACCAGTAATTCCATCTATCATCATACTATCATGCAAGAGGAGCCACACATCTATGGTTCATCCAATAAAACCAACAGACTTCTAGATGTTACTAATGCTCGGCTTAGACTCGGTTACAAGTATCTCTGGGAAATCTCATTATCTGCTGATGTAGACCTGACCAAATGTAAACTGTCAACAAAATTATTCGCACACCCTCCGCCATGCAAAAGATACGAAAGTACGAAAAGATACGTGAATTCAGAGACAATTCTATAACAAATGTACCAGAGATGTGTAAATATTTCATTCAAAATGATATGCTACCAGAAATTTTAGCCAAATCTCCCCAGTTTGCTAACTGTAGGTAGTAACTGAGTGATTGTAACCTATCCACCGCTGCCCACTGGATGGGGGGCGGTGTGCAGGACAAACATATAAATTGTGACACTAGCTCTCCACATATGTCAGTTGCTTAATTTAGAAACTGTATTTGTGGTCGATCTCGAACTCATTGATGATGTGACGACTTATACTGAATTTTGTAACTAGCTCATCAAGATTGTAACTTGCTTAGCTAAATGGATTGTGGGGTTCAGTCCCTAAGCCCATTATGTGCCATAATAATGAACTAAACTAACTAATTATTAACAAGCACAGCAATGTGCTGCTACCCCATTCTGTATAAAGGACCACACAGTGTAGATAAAAACCAGCTACAAGCTCATCCAACATCCCCACCTCACAGGACGGCCAGTCATACATGGAATCAGGAGAGAACGTGAAACGTAAGACTGATCTATTAGCCTCCACTAGCAAAATCTGGGTACAGCACAACAATATCTTCCAATATTCCGTGTGTATGAAGTAATTACAGAGCTCAAAGGACCTCATACCATTTGATCTGAAGTCACTTATAACATGACAATTACAGATATAGTGTTGGGGAGTATTCCCAGCTCTTGTTCACATTGTTTACAGTTGGAATGTTCACCATTGGGAGTCATTACCTGCAGCCACCTGCCATAGATATCAATATCCCAGCCTAATTCTGGCAATCACAATGTTACACTGTCTAGTGGATGTTTTATGTTCCCGTATATAATTTTTTTTAGTTTAGTTCATTTATTATGCACCCCATACCCATCTTGTGGGCGGTAGTGGAAAGGGTTACAGAGGCACATAATGGGCTCAGGGACTGAACCCCACAATTCATTTAGTTAAGCAAGTTACAATCTTGATGAGCTAGTTACAAAATTCAATATAAGTCGTCACATCAACAATGGGTTCGAGATCGACCTCAAGTACAGGTTCTAAATTAAGCAACTGACATGTGTAGAGATAGTGTCACAATTTATATGTTTGTCCTGCACACCGCCCCCCATCCAGTGGGCAGCGGTGGAGAGGTTACAATCACTCAGTTACTCCCGTATATAAATAAATAAATAAATGAATATATACATCTTTGTAAATTTTGAATTAAAGAAAACGATGGTCTTATCCATTTTCTTTAAAAATATGGCGGGGACACCATTTCATAAAATTAAAAGTAATAAATATTACATTTTGAATTTAATCTAAAATTCTTTTATGAATATGGGGAAAGTTCTGTTAACGCATAAATATGAGCCTCAAATCACACGTAAACTTTGCGATAAATTATAATGATGCAAATTTCTTACTTTTTCCCACAAATTTGCCAAGACATTTGGACTACTAGAACTGAGTGGAGACAAGACACACACAACCGTATAAACTTTCTAATAAGAAGTACTTACTTTTAATAAATATTTCAACAATTATTAATCTTAAAATCTTCTTTCGTAAATTTACAAAATGGTAACTTTTTTTTAAATTAATCTAAACTTGCATATTATTTTGCAATGTTAGGAACAAAAAATAAAAAATTATTATAAATTACATGAAGTTGTTATGATAATACCTATTGCTTTAGAGGTAATTTTTTATAGTTATTTGTTATTACTACTAATTTACAGTTAATCAAATTTAAGTTTAAATATAGCTTTAAGTATTTATTGTTTGTGTACCGGGAATACTTAAGCTTAAGCGAAAGTGTCCCAGCTCATGTTCACATAGTTTACAATAGTAATGTTCACCATTGGGAGGTCATTACCTGCAGCCACCTGCCATAGACATCAATATCCCAGCCTAATTCTGGCAATTACAATGTCACACTGTCTAGTGGATGTTTTATGCTGCCAGTACATATAATTCTCGATTCTAAACATGTCATAGCTCTTTATACTCGTGCTTTCTGCCTTCAAGTTCAAGTTCAAGTACGTTTATTGAGACAATAAGAACAAAGGTACTGCAGAAGGCCTATTGGCCCATACGAGGCAGCTCCTATTTATAACCACCCAATCCCACTCATATACATGTCCAACCCGCGCTTTAAACAATCGAGGGACCCACCTCCACCACGGTACGCGGTAATTGGTTCCACAACCCTGTTACCGAACCAGTATTTACCCAAGTTTTATTTATTTATT
>WNGS01162647.1:6022077-6032678 GCA_020271785.1 Procambarus virginalis
TACCCCATTTGAGTATCTCTCAGATGCTATCTTATTCATTAGTACATTAAACAGGGTGGGACTCAACACGCCTCCCTGAGGTGCCGAGTTCAAAAGACCTCACACCTGACATACAACCTTGATACCACACCTGAGCCTTCCTTTCATAAAGATATCCCCTATCCAGCGCAATAATCTCCCTTTAACACCAAGACCAGCTAATTCATATAAAATAACCTCTTTGTTGGCTTTATCAAAAGCTCCTTGTAAATCAATAAAAATTCTATAATAATCATTTTCATTAGCTAGACATTTAATAATACAATCAGAGGTACTTTTTCCTTTGAGGAACCCGAACAAATTACTAGACAGCTGATCACCTATTATATATAAAAGTCTATTTAAAATGATCCTCTCCATCATTTTACAAAAACACGAGGTTAAAGACACAGGTCTGTACTCTCCATTGGCTTTAGGGATAGGGATGATCATAGCTTTTTTCCATTTACTGGAATACTGCCCTCTTTATAACTAATATTAAAGAGGTCTAAGAGTGGGCTTTTCGTCATAATGGCAAGTTCATTAAGTATTTCATAAGTTACTCCATCCTCCCCAGGGGCGGTAGATTTCCCAACTTTAATCGCCGTTATTAGTTCTTCTCTGGTAATACCTGTGCAAGTGACATCACCACTGTTACCTGCTGTAAGTATAAAATTCATTCTTAGATCTTTCCAAGAATCTAATGACTCTCTCGTTACAGCGGGTAATGAACTAAGTTTGGCAGCTTCCGCCCATTTATTTACGAGACCATTTGCAATTCTCTGCGGGTCAGGATGTGCAACAAAATTATGCTTTTTACCCCTTATTTTATTTACGTCTTGCCAGAGTTCCTTCAAGTTTCTGTTACTCCCAACTTTCTCTGCAAACTCCTGCCAATACTTGCTCCTAATTTCCTTTCTCTTCTCCCCACACAGCCTAGCAACTGCCAGTAAAGCATTCTTCCCTTCCTCAGTCCTACCATTCCTATTCCAATTCCTGTGAGCTCTCCTCATTGTTAATGTCCACCCTTAAGCATCTCGTCATGTGTATAATTTCCTTTTCTGGGGGGATGCTTTTTTATACTAGATGTTTTCCGGTTCAATGTTGCATTAAATACATCTACCTCCTTAATTAAATCTTCATAAAATGCTTCTGCCGAAACTGGCTTACAAGTATCATACCAAGACTTAATATGGCCAACAAGACCCCTTAATTCTCCCTCATTAAACTTTAACCTTTTCCTCTGAAGGCAGGCATGCTTTTTATCTAGTTTAAGCTGTATTTGTAATGCAAAATGATCACTTAGCATTTCATCCACAGTAAGACAATTCCCCTCTATGCCCTCAGCATTTATCAAACAAGCATAATCTAATCTCCCTCCCCTCAAATGAGTAGGATAGGGCTCGCCCAGCAGCTGAACATCTTCATGTTCCTGCAAAAACTGGTACCATCTGCAACCAATCCTATTTGCTTTACCTCTTGATCCTAAAGCTGGATGTCTGGCATTAAAATCCCCTACCACAAGTGTATCTTCAGAAAAGAAGGAATCTGGCAAGTATCTTAAATCAAGGGAGCTATCAGAGATGTATAGATTAATGAAATTTAACTCTCGGTCCTTTAATTGTATCCGCAAGCAAATACTTTCAATACCTCTATATCTCTGAGGGATTCCAGTTATCTCGACAGGTATGGTACTTTTGACATAACATGAGACCCCCCTAGTTCCTCCATCAGCATATAAGTGAAAACCTCTGTAGCCATTTAGCCTCAGAATGCTACCATCCCTATCCCCAGTTTCCTGGAGTGCTACTATGTCAATATCCTCTCTAAGAGTATGATAGTGTACATCCACCGCTCTAGTTTTTAATCCATTAACGTTCCAAGATAATATTCTCACTCTACTTTCATCCATGATTAATAATAAAACTACCTTTGCCCTGTCCGTCACATTCCATGAGATACAAGAGTACCTTAGTAACTTCCTTCCAACACCGTAACATTTTTTCTTTCTCCTCACTTGCACAACTACTACTAACATCGAAGGTAATATTATTCATATCTATTTTCTTTGTTATTTCTGTATACCGTTTTACTTTAACCTTTGTTTCAACATTTGTCACAACAGGAGGTTGAACACCGCTAACACTACTAGAAAGTGTATTCTGACTATCCTCTATCATCGTTACCTCATGCACATCATTACTTTTTTCTACGCACTTTTCACTTTCCATTTCACTTCCTGTTTTACTTTCAATTACACGTCCTGTTTCACCACCATCTTCACCCCGTCTACCTTCCATAGCCAATTTTTCCAATGCCTCAATCCTCTTATCTAGTTTCTTTAGATACTCCAAAATTTGATTACCTACCTCAGAGGTGACCATATTGTCCTGAACCTTGTCCTCACAAGGTGTCAGTTTTTCCACTGCCTGATTTACTTTCCCTAGGCTCGCCTTTATTTTCTCCGTCCCTTTCTCCCACACATTGATCATAGGGGCTGTCGTTGGCTTCCTGATGTTTCCTCCATGTTCCTCTTGAACGACCTTTCCTTGCTGCGAGGATACATCTATCCTACTTGTAGGACCCGTCCTAGTCTCTTTCAGATGAGGCTTCATGGGGCATAGAGAGGAACCAGCATTGTGGCTGCCTCGACAATTGCAACAAAATGGGACGATTTTTTCACTTCTTTCAATCTTGACTCTACACTCTCGCGAGTCGTGTTTCTTCCCATATGCAGTCTTAGAGCAATAGTACACCACCAACATCATAAAAGTATTTGTGTGTACGTCTGGTACCATACTACTTGTGTAAAGGAGGAAATGTATATATTTATCTCTCACAATGTTTGGTAATATGTTTATTGTTTGTGATGTGTGTATATGTATGTATTAACACGATGTACTGAACGGGGTGAGAATAGCTTCAGCTACCTCATCCCTTTGTGTGTATTTTACATCAATAAACTTATTTCAATTTCAATTCAACCAACATCAACAAAACCTTGTAGGTCTGAGGCAAACTGAAATCCACACTAGCAATTTCATCTATCATACTATCATGCAAGAAGATGTTTAAATTTAAATAAAATGTTTAAATTACCAATCAAGATGTCAGTGTAATCAATCAGAGCTTTAATATACCAATGTGCTTTACTATACTTACTAATCTCTCATCTAATTTTTTTCTTGCAATGTATTTGTTGTCATTTTATTAATTCTGCTAGAATTTACCTACTTAAAATTATCTGTTAGATTAAGGACCTGCCCGAAACGCTGCGCGTACTTGTGGCTTTACAAGATTGTAAATACTATGCTATGTATTCTCTCTAACCCAATGTACCTTCTTGTATATAAATAAATAAATAAATAAATAAATAAATAAATAAACAAATAAATAAATAAGAGCCAAACATCTGTTGATCATCCAATAAAATCAGCGGACTCCTATATGTAGGAGTTAGTTACAAACCGCTATTAGTTTACCTGAAGGCCACTAACACTAGTGGTCGAGAACAAGAAGCCGCCGGCTTGTCAAAGATCCCCATTTGTCTAGTAGATTTTTTCAAGTTGGATTTTAAAATTCGTCAGTGTTCTGGCATTTGGAATTATTTACGGCTTCGGCGGGTAGGCGGTTCCATGGGTTAATTAATATCCCTGTGGGTGAAAAAACATTTCCTGTTCTCAGTCCAACATTGTAGCTTGTTGAACTTGAAACTGTTGCCCCTTGTTTGTGTTACATCTGACCTTGAAGTTGTCTGGATCAACTTCCTCCAAGTTGTTCAGTATTTTAAGTTTCAATGAGTTCTGCCTTGTCTGGCCTAGTTTTTTTTTTTGAGATATATACAAGAGTTGTTACATTCTTGTACAGCCACTAGTACGCGTAGCGTTTCGGGCAGGTCGGTTTGCAGGGATTTTTTCCTTGTGGCACTCAACCGTTCCAGATACGTGAGTTAACTTACCTTTGGAATGATTTTTGTTGCCCGGTGTTTCTCCAATGCAGCTGTCTTTCTGAAGATGAGGTCTCCGTGCTTGGATACAGTAATCTAGGTGGGAGCGCACCAGAGATTTATACAGTTCTATAACTATTTTTTCTTTCAAGTATACAGTTCTATAAGTTAAAGGTACGTTTGATCATCCTTAGGGTTTAGTTAGTTTTTTACTGCAGCACCCACTTGTTGTGGAACTTCCAGTATGTTTACCAGACCACACACTAAAAGGTGAAGGGACGACGACGTTTCGGTCCGTCCTAGACCATTCTCAAGTCGATCTTGAGAATGGTCTAGGACGGACCGAAACGTTGTCGTCCCTTCACCTTCTAGTGTGTGGTCTGGTCAACATACTTTAACCACAACATCGCCTACAATCTTCAGTAAATGGTGGATTCTGACACCAAGATCCTTTTCTTCATTAATCTGCTGCAAGGTAATGCTATTATCTACATGCAAGGTCTTGCATTTTTTAATATTAAAAAGTATTTGCCAGTCAACCCGTCCTCGACTCGAGTCCATTACATCCAGCGGTCGACCCCACAGACGCATTCATAAATGTTAACATGCTGTTCACTCAAAACAGGAATTTTCTCAAATATAAATTATTATAATATATTATCATATTGTGCATATATAATCATAGGTTAGGTTAGGTGTTTAGGTTCTGTTGGCGATTATTTGTATTTGTAGTACGTGGGTGAAGCATTTACTAAAATAAGGTGAAAAATTAGTGGTGACATATTACAGCTGTACAAGTTGATGTATGCGTTGGGGTTCGAACACCAGTCATCAGTGAAGCACTTGTTCCGGAAGTGTTCGAACGTCATCAGTTGTGAGTCGTGTGTAAACAGTTTTACATTCATAAACAGCTGGGGGGGTTTGGCGGGTGGATGGAATGGTCTTTTGGGTCTTTGTTTATGAGGACGGGCTGGATGTTCAGACTTGAGGGTCAGGTGTGTAATGTTCAGACTTGTGGGTCAGGTGTGTAATGTTCAGACTTGTGGGTCAGGTGTGTAATGTTCAGACTTGTGGGTCAGGTGTGTAATGTTCAGACTTGTGGGTCAGGTGTGTAATGTTCAGACTTGTGGGTCAGGTGTGTAATGTTCAGACTTGTAATGTTCTGATTTGAGGAACAAATCCACAAGATTCGAACCTACGTCCGAGAGCATCCCAGACGCTGCTTTAATAGACTGAGCTACGTGAAGTGCTTCAGCTACGACATGGTAAAAGAGTTGAAACCGAAGTTCTACTGAACTTACTGGATCCTGCAGCCTCTCCGAGACACAAGCCAGGGTTTTACACAACTCTCCCCTGCACTCGAGCTATGTCAATAGGCCGTTCTCCCTCTTCGCCCTTACTTCATTATGCTCAGAAATCACAATAGCGTGATGCATCAATTGAACAAATTTATAGAATTGACAAATTCAAGACTTAATCTCAGACTTAATCAAGAACAGATTAAGACTTGAGGGTCGGGTGTCCAATGTTCAGACTTTTGGGTCGGGTGTCTAATGTTCAGACTTGTGGATCGGGTGTCTAATGTGTCTAATTCACTTCAATTACCACCGAAAAAAATAATCAAAATATCATTATTTTAGGACAGGTAATCAAAATTAGTTTTCATTTATATTTTAATAATATAGAAACCAAGATACAGTCATAGGAATGGTGATTTTATATTTATAATACTCAAGGAACATCAGGGTGTGTGTGTATAAACACCATTGCTAGAGTCATTTGTATTACGCACATGTACGTCTTTACACGTAACTTATACAGTATTACATGTAATACTGCATAAGTTTTGTTCTCATGAATCAATCCGTCCTCCTAATACAACGTCGCAGTTTGACGGGTATCAGGAGGCGGCATCAATACCAGAGTGGCGCAATTATAATTACCAGGAAGGGCTATGATGTTTGTCCTCTCCGGATGGGAAGACGACCATAAGTACAATGTATCAGGTCTGCGGCTGTGTGATGGAGGATGAGACCAATCTGGGTCCGGGAGGCTCGTCAACACATGGGACATTTGTGGGGAGGACAAAAGAAGACCAGGAAGGTCTATAAGGACGAGATAGTACGGTGTCCTGTCATTTTCGTCGCTCTACCGACCTGACCAAATGCTTAGGTCAAAGAGCAACGCAAGTTGGCGTCTACATGTGCAGAACGGAGTCGCTAAGGTAGTGTTTATCTTCTGGTGAAGACGCCACAAGGGACGTGGCTGACTGAGATCTGACAATTGTCTTGTTACCACTGGAATTCTTCCGGAAGAGCTTGGGAACACGGATGTGCCTTGAGAGACTTGGGAATGTTTCAGAGGTCTCGCTGGAGACCTTACCGCCGAACTGGTCAACATCAGAGACCTCAGCCGTTGTAGCGGCAGAGTTGATGATCCACAGCTCCGGGCTGGTGTGTCCGGAAGACACACCAGCCCAATTCAATTGTGCAAAGTCATTGGATGGGTTTACAATGATCAGGGGCGGCAGAGGCACAGTTCTCTTGTTTTGCATGCGGGACATGAAGGTCTCAGATTTCCGTGAAAGACTCACAGATGGTCCTGTCTGTCCGAAAGACTCGGTGTTCGCCCCACTGTTGACGTGTCCGAGGACCTGCAGCTGGTCAAGGGTCAGCGTGCGGGAGCAGGAAGGCAGTTCTCCACTCCCTGCTGAGTCGGGCAGGGAGCAGGGAGCCTCTACCGAACACTTAGACGAACAATCCTTCTGGAAAACGTAAGAATTGTTGGTTATGGACCTGTTTCGCCAGGGAGTATAAATATATATCAACACGTCTATTATGTTACATTAATTAACAAACAAGTCTTCCCTGAGTCTCAAGAGTAAAGAATAAAAATTAAGCTTTCTTAATTTATCTTCAAATGGAAGGTTTCTATTGCTGGGATCAACTGTTATCCTTCTCTGACGGAGTGTATGTCTGTGGCGACCTTTATAATATAAATGGGCCCCTGACAGGAGCAAGCAAAGTTGAAGAATACCGACGACCAAACACACACATCAGAAGATGAAGAAACGGTCGTCAAACACGACCTGACAATGGTCCATCTGTCTATACAGTATACCTAGGTCATAAAAGTATTTGTGTACGTCTGGTACCATACTACTTGTGTAAAGGAGAAAATGTAGAAATTTATCTCTCAGAATGTTTGGTAATGTTTATTGTTTGTGATATGTGTATATGTATGTATTAACACGATGTACTGAACGGGATGAGAATAGCTTCAGCTACCTCATCCCTTTGTGTATATTTTACCTCAATAAACTTATTTCAATTTCAATGGTCCAGGATGGACCGAAACATCGTCGTTTCTTCACCTTCTGGTGTGTGGTCTGGTCATAATATCTTCAGCCCCGTGCAGACTCATCGTCTGCATCTATGCAATAAGTTAACTGTTCGTGTAGCAACGAAACACTTACCTTCCTATAGTATTTCTTATACCGGTAAATGAAAATCAGGACAAACAATAAAAACAGGCAGGCGATGGACAAGGAGAATGGGAGCGTGTCCATCGTGGTGCTTATGACTTGAGAGTTTAACAAGAGTTAAGCGGCCCAGGAAGACTGACTTGATGGCGGGAAGACTGAAGTGGTACCTTGATGAGAGGTGGTCTTATGGTCGTCCCACCCGGCCACCTCACCAGGAACAAGGTGTGGTGGTAGTGTAGGAATGATGCTTTTTTTTTTATATTTCTTTGATATTTTTTTGACTGAAATATTAAAAAAAAATCAATTAAGTCACCCCTAACTCTTCGTTTTTCTAGAGTATTTAAGAGTTCCCAACCTCTTTCCGCTTGATAGGTTTCTAATTTCCGGGATTAACTTTGTCATCATACGCTGGACGCGCTTTGGTGAATTTATATCCATTGTATAGTACGGCGGTCAAAATAGAACTGCATAATCTAAATAGGGCCTAACCAGAGCTTGTTGTTGTTGTTAAAGATTTAGCTACTCAGGACGAAGTGTCCATGTAGCACGGGCTATGGTGAGCCCGTAACCAGAGCAAGATATAGCTGAAGAATAAACTTATTACTAACGCTTCTAGATATAAATCCCAGTTTCTTTCTTCCATTCTTGATCCTTCTTTCCTTTTTCCCGTTTACTTCTTTCAGCACAGTTGAGGCAGTTGATAGTGGTAAAGATTGTGATGTTGTGTACATTGACTTTAGTAAAGCTTTTGATACAGTGCCACATGAAAGACTGATTAAAAAGATAGAGGATCATGGTATTGGTGCTGCTATATTAAGCTGGATTAGGGCATGGCTATACCAAAGGAAACAGAGTTAGTATAAATGGGGTTAAGTCAGAGTGGGAAAATGTTGTAAGTGGAGTGCCTCAAGGCTCTGTCTTGGGACCTCTGTTACATAAGAACATAAGAACATAAGAACAAAGGCAACTGCAGAAGGCCTATTGGCCCATACGAGGCAGCTCCTATTTATAACCACCCAATCCCACTCATATACATGTCCAACCCATGCTTGAAACAATCGAGGGACCCCACCTCCACAATGTTACGCGGCAATTGGTTCCACAAATCAACAACCCTGTTACTGAACCAGTATTTACCCAAGTCTTTCCTAAATCTAAACTTATCCAATTTATACCCATTGTTTCGCGTTCTGTCCTGTGTTGATACTTTCAATACCCTATTAATATCCCCTTTGTTATGTCCATTCATCCACTTGTAAACCTCTATCATGTCACCCCTAACTCTTCGCCTTTCCAGTGAATGCAGATTAAGCTTTGTTAATCTTTCTTCATATGAAAGATTTCTAATTTGGGGAATTAACTTAGTCATCCTACGCTGCACACGTTCAAGTGAATTTATATCCATTCTATAATATGGCGACCAAAACTGAACTGCATAATCTAAATGGGGCCTAACCAGAGCAAGGTATAGCTTGAGAACCACACCAGGTGTCTTGTTACTTACGCTGCGATTAATAAATCCGAGTGTCTTATTTGCCTTATTACGAACATTTATGCATTGATCCTTTTGTTTTAAATTATTACTAATTATAACTCCCAGATCCCTTTCGCAATCCGACTTCGCAATCTCAACACCATCTAGCTCGTATCTTGTAACTCTATCATCAATACCTAGCCTCAGAACTTTACATTTATCAGCATTAAACTGCATCTGCCAGTCCTTTGACCATTTCAAAACCCTATCTAGATCAACTTGAAGTGATAGTGAGTCCTCCTCCGAATTAATTTCCCTACCGATTTTCGTATCATCGGCAAATTTGCAAATGTTGCTACTCAAACCTGAATCTAAATCATTTATATATATTATGAACAACAGAGGTCCCAAGACAGAGCCTTGAGGCACTCCACTTACAACATTTTCCCACTCTGACTTGACTCCATTTATACTAACTCTCTGTTTCTATAATATATATATATATATATATATATATATATATATATATATATATATATATATATATATATATATATATATATATATATATATATATATAATGATTTAGATTCAGGTTTGAGTAGCAACATTTGCAAATTTGCTGCTTATACAAAAATCGGTAGGGAAATAAACACGGAAGAAGACTCACTATCACTTCAATTGATCTAAATAGGGGTTTTGAAATGGTCAAAAGATTGGCAGATGCTGTTTATTAATGCTGATAAATGTAAAGTTTTGAGGCTAGGTAATGATGATAGAGTTACAAGATACGAGCTAGATGGTGTTGAGATTGCGAAGTCGGATTGCGAAAGGGATCTGGGAGTTATAATTAGTAATAATTTAAAACAAAAGGATCAATGCATAAATGTTCGTAATAAGGCAAATAAGACACTCGGATTTATTAATCGCAGCGTAAGTAACAAGACACCTGGTGTGGTTCTCAAGCTATACCTTGCTCTGGTTAGGCCCCATTTAGATTATGCAGTTCAGTTTTGGTCGCCATATTATAGAATGGATATAAATTCACTTGAACGTGTGCAGCGTAGGATGACTAAGTTAATTCCCCAAATTAGAAATCTTTCATATGAAGAAAGATTAACAAAGCTTAATCTGCATTCACTGGAAAGGCGAAGAGTTAGGGGTGACATGATAGAGGTTTACAAGTGGATGAATGGACATAACAAAGGGGATATTAATAGGGTATTGAAAGTATCAACACAGGACAGAACGCGAAACAATGGGTATAAATTGGATAAGTTTAGATTTAGGAAAGACTTGGGTAAATACTGGTTCAGTAACAGGGTTGTTGATTTGTGGAACCAATTGCCGCGTAACATTGTGGAGGTGGGGTCCCTCGATTGTTTCAAGCATGGGTTGGAAAAAGAGAGAGATATTTGTTTGTAGGAAGCATAGTTTCAAGAATGTTTATATATTTAGGTTCCATACAATTTCTATTATACTATATTAGGTAAAGTCATCATAATCACTATAAATGATCAGAAACACGTGCAGGGAGAAACGTCGGTGACTGTTAGCTGAGTAGCAGGATGCCCAGACCACAATGTGCCCCCACAGGCAAAAATACCCCTAACCCAAGCCAAAGACAGATGAGTCAAAACATTGGTTTACCTGAAAGGACCATCCCGAACATGAAGACC
>WNGS01162647.1:6038282-6093014 GCA_020271785.1 Procambarus virginalis
CCCCCATAATGGGAGTGTGTCCCGAACACCATATGGAAGATAACACTGACTGTGTAAGAGCAAACACTTAAGGAGCACACAGGGAAGATAACACTGACTGTGTAAGAGCAACACCTAATTCTTGTGCTACGTCGCTCGTTTGGTATCATGGTGTTCGCAATTAAATTCCTAAAGATGTGTATGAATATAATGCACAAAAGTTTGGAGTGCCTCCCCACAGAAAAGCCTAAAGTTACCCATGAACAAGCACCAATTTGTACACTGCAACCTAATGTGTATACTCGTTCAGTTTGATAACATCAATTTTCGTGTTACATCTTTCATTTTGGTATCAAATTGTTCGCGACGTAAAGGCGCACATTTTAAAACTAGTCCCAACATAATAGCACAATAAATAGAATTTTAACAAATATTTTAAAATTTTGACCAAAAACCTATTTATAATCATATAAGTGTTCGGACATCAAGTTTCATGTTACATCTTCATTTTGGTATCAAATTGTGCGCATTCTAAAGGCGCTTATTTTGATATTATCCCGAGGTCGATTGGATAAAAAATGAATTTTATACAAACATTTTGTAGTGGACGCAAGTCCGGTCCAAAGTTAGGATTCAGGAGAAAAATAATGGACGAGAGTCCGGTACAAAGTTACCGATAGTGTTAAACCTGATTACCGGATCTTCAGCCTCGTGAGTTGTTGGAGACCAGTATTCGGGGTGTGTTTAAACACAGGCACTAGTAATCTTAGTGTTCGTTAGCTCGTTTCTAAGGCACCACTAAGCAATAAGATCTGATATTATGGGGACATGGTAGCAGGGAGGCCAGTAATCTTTAAGGGTGTTTACAAATTCTTTGCTGATATTTTTTGTTCCCATATGTCTAAACTCATCCATGTCTGGCGACTCATTTGTTGGGAACCACAGACTGTAAAGGCTATATTAAACCACTGACTATATTAAAACTGTTATGGTCCAGCCTTACTGTGCATTCCAGACTGTAAGCGTTCTGGATCCCCGGGTGGATCCTCAACGGTGCAAAAAATGTTTACACTCATTGAATGTTTTCTAACTTATTTGTTGGGTTGAAACAATAAATTTGGTGTCAAAATGATCGCAAATGATCTGTCAAATATAATAGATACAAAACCAAACGTGTAATTGTAATAGATTTTGGTCATCTCTGTGAATTGCAGAACATAAACCTAGCATATCTTGAGGTTATCTCGAGATGATTTCGGGGCTTGTTAGTGTCCCGCGGCCCGGTCCTCGACCAGGCCTCCACCCCTAGGAAGCAGCCCGTGACAGCTGACTAACACCCAGGTACCTATTTTACTGCTAGGTAACAGGGGCATAGGGTGAAAGAAACTCTGCCCATTGTTTCTCGCCGGCGCCTGGGATCGAACCCGGGACCACAGGATCACAAGTCCAGTGTGCTGTCCGCTCGGCCGACCGGCTCCCTTTACTTGGCAGTTCCTGCTTAGCAATGCTAAAAATGAATATAATCACCTCATGCTTTCTCAGTTATTTCTTGAGTTATAATGTGCACCCAAAGCAGTAAGCGAACAAACACAAACACAGACACCTGCATAGGACAGAGTCCAAGGATTGGCCAACACTTTGGTGAAGTATTGGTGTCCACAGAGTAATGAGGCATCGTGTGTGTGTGAATGACTGGCGTAGCTACCTCGGACCCTTCACCATCAAGTAGCTACAATACAGCACTGTATGTAAATACAGTACTGTATTGTATTGTATATACTTATATATACTGTAAATACTGGAGGGCCAGGTCCCAAATCTGCACAGAAGAATGGCAGCGTACTGGAGTGAACGATATGGAAGAAAATGCAGAATAGAACCAGTGAAGAGCAGAAGTGCCATAGGCACAATCAGAGAACATTGTATAAACATCAGAGGTCTGCGGTTGTTCAACGTCCTCCCAGCGAGCATAAGAAATACTGCTGGAACAACCGTGGACATCTTCAAGAGGAAACTAGAATGATTTCTAAAAAAAGTGCCGGACCAACCATGCTGTGGTGGGTATGTGGGCCTGCAGGCCGCTCCAAGCAACAGCCTTGGGCAGTAGAACAACTCCCAGAACCCCATCAAGCAGGTGGCAAGTGAGGGGGAGCCAACTGGCAGTTGGACACAAAAATAAATACTGTAGTTGTAACAAATAAATACTGTAGTTGTCCAAGCAGTTGCTTCTTTTGGTGCATTCTACCTTTCCAGTGGTTTTTCTTTGGTAATGTGGCTGATCGTGTACACTCACCTTCTTCCCTCTATTGTAGGGGTCAGACGGTTTCCAGTATGCACTCGTGATTCATTAATGTGGTGCAGTACTGTAAGAGTGCAGTAATCCAAATTCCGGTAATCAAATCTTCGGGTAATCCAAAAAAAATTGTATTCATTGTTTTAGAGTTAATGGTGGGAGTAAACAGGTAAATCATGGGAATGTGTAAGTAACCATCTTGAGAGGCAAAAAATTTAGAATATGTAGATTTTTGGACACTCTTGGCAAGAAATTCACCTAACTTGAATGTGAGTGGGTCCCATATGATTCTGATTACCAAGCATAAATAGCACCTGGGTTTGGAGGTTTCCAGAGGGATATCTCAGGGAGATACAGAGGGAAGGTTCTCCACGATGAGCACGCTGCTACGTACCATATTACAAACACTACAGAGGTTAGGTTACTGAAAAACTTGTGAAGCTCAATCCCAACAAATCGGACTTGAGAAACAATTAGGAACTAAAGGAGTACAAATTAATAATAATTAATTCTAGTTAAATAAACATAGTTATGCAATTAACTACCTTTACCTTCTTGGTGTATCGCCGTTTCACATCACAGAGCTTAAGGCAGGTAAATAGATACGAATTCTGAAGGTTGAAGTCACTCAGATCCCAAAAGTTGTTGAAGATTTCTAATATTTTGGAACCCATTCGTTCCCAACACTTCAAAGGGCAGTGACAAGGTGGACCAATTATCCTCGCTCCGACAACCTAGGGTGAAATTCTGATTGATGTCCAATGGTTGTAACCTTTCTTGAAAATCACTGATGAAACGTGCAAAAATCATTAAATAATACCCATTGAATATAAGCATATCTGAAGTGAATAGGACAACTAGATATTTGTTCTATCACACTAGGGAAATAGAAGGACATATTCTCCCTCTTCTAGCTGGAATATCTTATAACATAAATATAAACTATGTGAAGACGTGTACACAGACACCACACTTAAAGCAATTCGTTCACAAGTTAGGGATCACAAGGAGAAAATAAAAAAATAAATAAATAAATTCCAAAACAAACTTATAACACATTTGAGGTAGAACAGAATCATAAAATATTAGGTCTTACTAATGCACTGTTCTCCAATCCCTCACTACATTATACAGGATAATTATTCTCATGAAATACAGTGGAATTTCCGTCCACTGTATTCCTTCCTTATTATGGCTATTCATACCACAAAGGGGGAGGTGGGGGGGGGGGGTGGTATGAGTCTCCTAGTGCCCAAGTGAATGGAAAATATATATATATGACATTTTTATCTTATACAGTATATTTAATTGTATCTGAAAATTAATGAAGTTTGAATATTGGTCTTTGCTGAATACTCACCTTCCCTAGACGATTCACATACTCTCGGCCAGAATTCCGATTCAGCTTTATCCGCTGTCTTTTTTGCTTTAGCTGATTGATGGCTTCCTCGGATTCTCTCTTAATTCGATTCAAAGCAGTGTCAATCTGAAAAAACCAGCGTTGAATGTAATGAAACGTCATTTTCTGGGTGAGACCCGGAGGCTCCCCGGAGCTATCTGGGCTGATATGAATGTATTAGACCCTGGCATCGGTCAAAGGAAATGGAGTTCTTAGGTCTACCGGGGCACCACGAGCCAGAACCTGTCCCCACTCAGAGAGGCACGAAGAGAAATGGCCCTATAGAAAACCCCATGTGGTTGAAAGCATCCTATGTCTATCATCAACTGGGTCAGGCACCCACAAAGGTAGGTGCCCCAAAACAAACCCTGTCTGGATAAAATATTGCTACTGAAAGCCGAACTGTTAGACAGAACTCCCCCAAACAAAAAACAAGCAAACAATCATGACATCACAATTGTCCTTGCTCTGCTGTCTACGCAGCTCCCCCCATCCCCTCGCACTGGCTATCCATACCATAAGTTCTGAGGGTGGATGTCAAAAACTCTCTCTCTCAAAAAAAAAAAAAAAAAAAAAAAAAAAAACCTTGACCGGAGGGAGGGATGCCGATGAGTCTTCGGATCTCAGCAGAAAATGACATTTCATTACATTCAACGCTGGTTTTCTGGCGGGAGTCCCTTTGGCTTCCCGGAGCTACTTAACAAAAGACAAGAGGGACTTACCCGGTAGGCGGTCGTCACTCGCTCCTCAACTTAAAGTCGCGATAACTGGCTGCAACCGCCGACCCAATGCGACACATGCCCGACTAGGGCCCAGGAACATTGACCAGGTAGATCCTGTTCGACCTCCAAAAACCCTGTGCCCAAATGTCAGCCCATGTTACCGAAGACGGCAGCCAAATCAGCAAACTTACGAACGTCATGGGCACGAGGAGAGACCACAGGCTGGCTGGACCGAATAACTCTGGGGACAACCTGGGAGACCCGAGCCTTGGAACAGGGAAGAAGGGAAACCGGGTCAATCCAAAGCGCGTCCCTGGCCACTGAGGCCGTAGCGCACAGGTAATGGCGAAGAGCCGCAACTGGACACAACACATATGATGCACCCTTGGCCAAACCAACCAAGCATCAACAACCCAAGGACCTCTCCAGAAAGCAGCAGTCTCATTCTTTGCCAGAAAAGGAGATGGCTGCAACCGAACAATACTACCACCAGGACCAAAAGAGCAGAAACCTCTGCGCTGGAGGAGAGCATGAAGCTCTCCAACCCAATCCCCAGAGGAAAATGCCAACAGGAAAAGAGCCTTCACAAAAAATCTTGAACCGAAGGGGTCCCAACAAACCGAGTTGAGAGAAAAAAGAAAGCACCCGGTCCCATGACCAGGATGGCTCAGGCGGCGTATGAGCAGGCCAGAGATGAAACAATGCATGAGACAGCTTGCGAAACGGGGCAGAAGTAACAGTCACCTCGAATGCAAGCTGAAGCAGCTCAGCCAGTGCTGTACAATATGAGGAGAGAGTATTCGTCATAAGATGACGGTCCTGAAACAACCAAGACAGGAAGGACAACGCAATCTGATCCGAAACAGAAGAAAACCTACAAAGGGACATGAAATAAAGAAAGGACCGCCAGGGGACGTCATACTGCCACCGAGACGAGCCAAGCAGGTGGGACATCATCAATGAAGCCACCTGCTCACCATACAAATGGTGATAGACCTGCATCAGAAAGACCAGACGCAAAGACTTGAGGAAAAGATCAAACCAGCTACACAACGGACCAGACCGATCTGCTGAAAGAGGCAGAACCGCAGGAAGACCCCTATGTTCGGACACCGAGCAAGCAGTGCCTGAAACCAAGGCTGACAGCCCCCCCAAGGGGCCAGAAGGACAACTCTCCCTTGGTAAGTCTCCAAGCGAGCCAGGACCTGGAGTAACAGCTGAACCGGGGAAGAGGTACAGGTAACCCCACCTTGCCCAGTCCTGCCTGAAGGCATCGACCCCAATGATCTCGCAGTCGGTCGGTGAAGGGCGCCACATATACCAGGAGATGCCTTGACCATGCTGACGCGAAGAGTTCCACTTTTGGAGGCCCGTATGTCTGGCAGAGCCAAATGAATGAGTCGGCATCGACCGTCCATGGAAGGAACCAAGAGAGGCCGTCCACCAGGACATTGGACATCCCCCGAATGTGAACGGTCAGGAGAGCCAAACCCCGAGAACTCAGCAGACAAGTCACCCGAAGAGACCAGCCCCAAACAGCCAAGGACCGCATCTAATGGTTCAGGCAATAAACTACTGGGGAGCAGTCCGAAAGGAACCGGAGCGTCAAACCTAGTGACCCAATCCTCCGAAGTGCCCGCCACACAGCCACGAATTCCTGCACTGTGTCGTGAACCCTACGGAAGGAGGAACCCCACTGTCCCCGACTGGCCTGGTGAGCACAGGCCACAAAGTCCTAGCCAAGAGTTGACGCGACCGTGAACACCTCAAGCGAGGGGCTAGGGTAGCCGACAAGGCAGTGAACCCCGAAAAACCCGAAGAGAAAGGAGGTGACACAGCAGCCGACGCAAGGTCCCTGGAGGTTGAACCCAGTGATTGCGAGAGAAGCGGAAGGGATGTTCCCGAAGGAACCAGAACAGCCGATGAAGCCAAACCCAACCCAGCAGGTAGACCATCACAGCAAAGTTCAAACTCCTGCACAAACCCTCAAGCAACTGCCCCGTGACCCAGCAGCCCCTCAAAAACAGGCGAAAACGAGATCGCAGCCGCAGCAGAGCTGCCGGAGGGAGACAAGAAAGCGGTCCGAGAGTTCCACACTATACCCAGCCAAGACCAAACATGAGAGGGGCCAAGACTGGGTGCCCTCCAATTCACCAGGAACCCGAACCCGGCGAGCTAGGAAAGAACCAAATCCTTGGCGAGCAGACACGCAGACCGGCTGGGAGCCCACACCAGCCAGTCGCCGAGGTAGGCCAGAACCTGAACCACTAACAGACACAAACAGGCCACCACGACCCGAGGAGGGCGTGTGAAAATGCAAGGTGCCAGATTCAAGCCGAATGGAAGGCAATGAAAGCGGTAAGCTTGATGCCCTACAACAAAACCTAGCCAGTCCCTGATCCCCGATGAAAATAATGAATTGCACAACCCAGGACAACATGGATTTAGAGCGGGAAGATCCTGTTTGTCACAGTTACTCAACTACTATGACAAAATCACAGAAGCCCTAGAAGAAAAGCAAAATGCTGATGTTGTATACACAGACTTTGCAAAGGCATTCGACAAATGTGACCATGGGGTGATAGCTCACAAAATGAGGTCAATGGGAATAACTGGATGGACTAGGACGCTGGATACTCAATTTCCTGTCGAACAGAACACAAAGAGTAACAGTCAATCAGATAAAATCGAGTCCAAGCGATGTTAAAAGCTCTGTACCTCAAGGTACAGTCCTTGCACCGCTACTGTTCCTTATTCTCATATCTGATATAGACAAAAATACACGTCACAGCTTCATGTCGTCCTTTGCAGATGACACAAAAATCAGCATGAAAATTACCTCTGCTGAAGACACTGAAAAACTACAAGCAGATGTCAACAAAGTTTTCGATTGGGCAGCAGAAAATAACATGATGTTTAACAGTGATAAATTTCTGGTACTCAGGTACGGCAAAAATGAGGATCTGAAACATAATACAGGGTACAAAACACAATTGAATCTTCCCATAGTAGAAAAACAGCATGTCAAGGATTTGGGAATAATGATGTCAGACGATCTAACGTTTAGGGAGCATAACCAAGCAAATATTGCGTCAGCCAGAAAAATGATCGGATGGATGACGAGAACTTTCAAATCCAGGGATCCCATCACAATGGTTGTACTCTTCAAGTCACTTGTGTTGTCCTGTCTCGAGTACTGCTCAGTACTCACTTCCCCCTTCAGAGCAGGAGAGATTGCTGAAATAGAGGGAATACAGAGAACATATACGGCACGCATAGATGAGATAAAGCACCTAAATTATTGGGATCGTCTCAAAGCTCTCCAAATGTACTCTCTAGAAAGGAGACGAGAGAGATACCAAATAATATACACATGGAAAATACTGCAATGCCAGGTCCCAAATCTGCACAGTAAAATATCAATGTACTGGAGTGAACGATATGGAAGAAAATGCAAGATTAATCCAGTGAAGGGCAGAGGTGCCATAGGCACAATCAGAGAACACTGTATAAACATCAGAGGTCCGCGGTTGTTCAACATCCTCCCAGCGACTATAAGAAATATTGCCAGAACAACCGTGGACATCTTCAAGAGAAAACTGGACTGTTTTCTAAGAGAAGTTCCGGACCAGCCGGGCTGTGGTGGGTATGTGGGCCTGCGGGCCGCTCCAAGCAACAGCCTGGTGGACCAAGCTCTCACAAGTCGAGCCTGGAGTCGGGCCGGGCTTGGGGAGTAGAAGAACTCTCAGAACCCCATCAACCAGGTATCAACCAGGTATCACTCCAGATGACCCAACAGAGCGCAGGAGAAGAGGCCTGCCCCGCTAACCCCGAACCTCCCGAAGGAGAAGGGGCCACCCAACACCACTACAGGCTACACGAAACGACCTGACAAGCCCACAAATCGTGGGACCAGGTGTGAGCAAACAGCAAGGGATTCCTCCCCTATCGCAACATCAATGGAACGAACAACAGAAGGGTAAGGACAAGGGGATGCGGACAGAACCAAATTCAAAGCAACTAACACCCCCAAGTCCAGGTCCCTATAACCAAAACAGGGCAATCTTGGAGCATCCGGGGTAGCAACCAACCTAGCGCACTGCAGCATCCTAATCCGAGCATGCAACGCCGAAGCTGCCTGCACCCACATATCATGATCAGTGGACTTGGCGAACTGGAGCACAAACAAGGAACAAAACTTGCAAGACTCTGGGTTGAAAGTGTCACCAACCCAACAGGCTGCATGACGGAGGCACAACTGGTGAGTGTCACCCTGAGACAAGGGGACAGAGTAACCTTTAAACTTGCACGAAGCGAGAAGGGACCCAGGGGTCACATCCATTGGACCACAGAGCGCTCTTGGGGTTTCCCAGGGCCCTTAGTTGCGTTATCTTGCTAAGGAAAGCCCAGGCAGGGTACTGCTATCCGGCACC
This sequence comes from Procambarus virginalis, assembly GCA_020271785.1. Classification (NCBI taxonomy): domain Eukaryota; kingdom Metazoa; phylum Arthropoda; class Malacostraca; order Decapoda; family Cambaridae; genus Procambarus; species Procambarus virginalis. Next base: position 6,047,109 of record WNGS01162647.1, read on the forward strand.
CAAAAACTACCAAGCAAACTGCTAAAGCTGAACCCTCGGGAAGTGTACATTCACGGGGGCCAAACGGAAGACCACCAGGATACAAACGGGTGTGACCAAACCAAGAGACAGACCCCCACCAGGCAGGAAAACAAAAAGTAAAATAAAACCCTGCAAGAGGACAATGTGCCCAGGCAGAACAGAGATGGCCACTATAATAGGTGAAAACTAGCTGCACAGTACCCTGTGGCCCAACCTGTGGCAAAAACTACAGGCAAACAAGGGCAACAAAAATCCCAGCTGACTCCAAAGGGTCAAAACCTTGCCAGTTTCACATCAGCCACAGAATTGCAGGGTGGATAGCCTGCATGGGGGTCTGGGGCTCCCCCCTTCCCCCTCCTGGAGAGGTGGTGGGTTGGCCTAGACAGTGACGCGATGACGTGATGCTTGTTTGCTCGTTTTCATTTGGAGAGTTCTGTCAATTAGGTCAACTTTCAGTAGCAATATTTTAACCAGGAATAGGGGTTTGTTTTGGGATGCTTACCTTTCAGGGTGACTGACCCAGTCGATGGCAGACATAAAATGCTTCCAGCCACACTGGGGTTTTTATAGACCACTGCTCCTTGTGCCTCTCTGAGGGGGGGGGGGCAGGTTCTGGTTCGTGGTCCCCAGTAGGCCTAGAACTCCATGTGCACTGACTGATGCCAGGATCTAATACATTCACATCAGCCTAGATAGCTCCAGGGAGCCGAAGTGGTTCCCCCCCCAGAAAAAAATACTTTGGTTTTGCAAACATTCATATTTTCAAAGTGGTGTTTGGGTTGTCAGGCTGCAGGTTTGACGATAGAAACAGCGGAAAGCCAGAATAGGGATGAGTTACGTTGATATTATGAGTCACAGATGGATACCATGAGTCACATGGGATACCATGGGATACATGGGATATCATGGGTCACAGGGATACCATGGGTCACAGAGGGATACCATGGGTCACAGAGGGATACCATGGGTCACAGAGGGATACCATGGGTCACAGAGGGATACCATGGGTCACAGAGGGATACCATGGGTCACAGGTGATACCATGGGTCACAGGGGATACCATGGGTCACAGAGGGATACCATGGGTCACAGGTGATACCATGGGTCACAGGGGATACCATGGGTCACAGGGATACCATGGGTCACAGAGGGATACCATGGGTCACAGGGGATACCATGGGTCACAGGAGATACCATGGGTCACAGAGGGATACCATGGGTCACAGGGATACCATGGGTCACAGGGGATACCATGGGTCACAGGAGATACCATGGGTCACAGGAGATACCATGGGTCACAGGGGATACCATGGGTCACAGAGGGATACCATGGGTCACAGGAGATACCATGGGTCACAGAGGGATACCATGGGTCTCAGAGGGATACCATGGGTCACAGAGGGATACCATGGGTCACAGAGGGATACCATGGGTCACAGAGGGATACCATGGGTCACAGAGGGATACCATGGGTCACAGAGGGATACCATGGGTCACAGGGGATACCATGGGTCACAGAGGGATACCATGGGTCACAGAGGGATACCATGGGTCACAGGGGATACCATGGGTCACAGAGGGATACCATGGGTCACAGAGGGATACCATGGGTCACAGAGGGATACCATGGGTCACAGAGGGATACCATGGGTCACAGAGGGATACCATGGGTCACAGGGGGATACCATGGGTCACAGGGGGATACCATGGGTCACAGGGGGATACCATGGGTCACAGAGGGATACCATGGGTCACAGAGGGATACCATGGGTCACAGAGGGATACCATGGGTCACAGAGGGATACCATGGGTCACAGGGGATACCATGGGTCACAGGGGGATACCATGGGTCACAGGGGGATACCATGGGTCACAGAGGGATACCATGGGTCACAGAGGGATACCATGGGTCACAGAGGGATACCATGGGTCACAGAGGGATACCATGGGTCACAGGGGATACCATGGGTCACAGAGGGATACCATGGGTCACAGAGGGATACCATGGGTCAGAGGGATACCATGGGTCACAGAGGGATACCATGGGTCAGAGGGATACCATGCGTCACAGAGGGATACCATGGGTCACAGGAGATACCATGGGTCACAGGAGATACCACGAGGTCATTACTCAACTCTCATGTACTACCCCTACATGATCAAATCAGTAACTTATAATTATCAAATCAGTAACTTATATGTGATCAAATCAGTAACTTATACATGCTCAAATCAGTAACTTATACATGATCACTACCTTTTACGCATGGTCTACCCTCTAAATAGAAGCTCTTAGCAAAACTTAAAGTACCATTTAATAAATTTCATTAATATGCATTACAATTCAAAGCTCCTCTCTAGTTTATCACAGCATATGCTTCTTCGAAGACTTGAACTGCCATATATCAATTATCTTTTAACCCAATCACTGCCTCAATTGCTATATGTGATTTCGTCCTGTCCTCCAAATGCCATATGTGCTTTTTTCCATTTGATTTGTTAACTATTTTTAGAAGTGTGTAGATTGATGTAGTACCTTTAAATAAGCGAGTGGAATGGGGTTAATCAGTCACAAGCCTGGTTGTTGTCTCAACGTGACCTTTTCTACACAAAAGAAATACTCGAAATACATCACTAACTTCTCAAATGCTTTTGTGTACTATAAAGAAGGTCAATAATACATTACCATAGGACCATTCCTTGGATCTATGTGGATAATACATTTCTTGGGCACAACAATGCGTTTTCTCTTGACTCTACGCGCCTTCTTCACTGGCGGCTTTTTCTCTCTCTCCTTCTTCTTCTTCCACGGTCTCCTCCACGTGCGTTTCACAGGCACAGGTTTCACCTGAGTAAAACATTATTTAGCACACACAGAATAAATCACAACATGGCTGAACACAAATATAACTCAACCCACACATATGAAATGAAAGTGATGACATTTCAGTCCATCCTCGACCCTGATGACATTTCTGTCCATCCTCGACCCTGATGAATTCGTGACCAAATGCATTAACGAAGACAGTATAAATTTAAAAGTATTCCATCCGTCTTTAAATAATACATGAACAAATTTAATCATTACTGTATTTGTATTTATTTAAAGGAATACAATGTCTTGTTTTCTCTGGAAATACCTCAGCCTTCAAGACACCTCCAGATATTTCAAATGACTTGAAAACTACAGAACTCTCGATGGACAACCAAAACATAGGTTAGCAGTTTGAGTCGGAAATACTGTACTCGAGTTGGGGTGAAGGGTACATCAGGGAAAGTGCTAAGCCGGTATAGCTATACAGCACACGGAATGGAATGGTGTCAATTCCAACAGCCAACCACTTGGGCTGTTGGAATTGAGCGCTGACCTGCAAGAAGCAAGACCGTTGCTGTATTGACCAATCCAAATGGAGGTGAGGGGAGGTAAACATTTTACATTACCAACAGTAGTAATTCCATAGGCATCTATGGTAATGGACGAGGGCCCTAGCAAGAGCAGAAGGGCATGTTACTCAATCACATTACAGGGATCTGAAGCACCCAGTATTTACAAGTCAACACATTCGTGGGTCTGGCTTCATGATCACAGATGGTAAGATAGGCAAGTACAACTCCCTCAACTGGAGGGATATTTGTGAAGAAGTTAAGTCTTAGTAAGTCCAGTGCTACATAATAATGCACCACAAATTACCTTACAATAATTTGCAAACAATAGTACCCTTTCAATTTCAATTAAAGTTGGGACCCATGGATTAACTGTCAAATAAAATATGTGACAACTTAACTGCAGTACTCTATTTGTATTTGAAGTTGTAATACTTTTTTGTCTGAAGTTTGGGTCCAAAAATTGTGTACATTTCTGGTGGGCATACACTTCCCATATGAGACCATTACTTGAGTATGCAGCTCCAGCATGGCACTCACACACCTTATGAAGCAGAAACACAAACCTGAGAAAGTTCAGAGGTTTGCAACTAGATTGGTACCAGAATTGAGAGGCCTCAACTATGAGTACAAGTTGAGAGAATTTTCCCTCACTACCTTAGAGGAAAGAAGAAACAAAACAGAAGGGATATGATAACTACATACAAAATCTTGAAGTGAATTCATATAGTGGATAAAGAAAGCCTATTTATATTCAAGAGGCAGGAAAAGTGGTTATTTGTGGAAGCTGGACACACAGTTAAGTCGAAGAGATGTAGGAAAGTTCTTATTCCTTGTACGGGTGGTCAGCAGGTGGAATGCACCGAAGGAAGAGGTTGTTGAAGCCAATTGAAGTTGTAATACTTTTTTGGCTGAAGTTGATGCTGTACAACTTCGATTGTTGAAGCCAATTCCATCCACAACTTTAAAAAGAAATAGGATGAAAACTTTAACATTGCGAGAGAGAATTAACATGGCAGGTATAAACTGGTAGGAGGCATAAAGAACTAGATCTCACTCCCCCAGTCACTGATAGTACCTATGCTTTCTGTTTTTTTTCTGGTTTTATAGTTGATCTCCAATTCCCTCACCTCATCATGGGAGTCACATTCTGCTACTGGTTCCCTATACACCAGGTCTCAGAGGCCTGGTGTATTGGACTAATGCTTGGTGCTATCAGGGTTAAGCTCAGAGCCACTGATGCCCCCCCCCCCAGCAAATAGAGAATAATACAAAATAAATGATTGATACTCACATCTTCTTTATTCACAATTCCGTTTGTCGTTGCTGCAACAGTAGCAGCAGTCGTAGCCGCTGCCCCACTACTCGTGATAATTACAGGACTATTATTCGAAGTCATAATTCCAGCCAATACTATGATCGGGGGCGACTGTGAGGCTGTGCCAGTGGTCACTGCCACGGTTGCCGGAGTCTTCGATATGCCGGCGTGATGAACGGTGATGGGCATCTGTAGGCCATTAACTAGCTGGACACTGTTAACAGATGTCAGTATTTGTTGCTGTTGCTGAGGCTGTTGCACCTGTTGTGTTTGTTGCTGTGCCTGCTGCTGTTGCTGTTGTGCCTGCTGCTGGTGCTGTGTTTGCTGCTGTTGCATTTGTTGCTGTGATTGCATTTGTTGTGATGGAGTTTGCTGCCGAGGTTGCCGAGGAGTCGATTGTTGCTGAAGTTGTTTTGTCTGCTGCTGCTGTGGTTGTGTTTGTATTAGCTGCTGTGATGACTGCTGTTGTACTTGCTGCTGCACCTGCTGCTGCACCTGCTGCAGTACCTGCTGCTGCTGCTGGGCTTGTTGCTGGGCCTGTTGCTGTGCCTGTTGCTGGGCCTGTTGCTGGGCCTGTTGCTGAGCCTGTTGCTGAGCTTGCTGCTGAGCTTGCTGCTGAGCTTGTTGCTGAGCTTGCTGCTGAGCTTGTTGCTGAGCTTGTTGCTGAGCTTGGTGCTGCTGGAGAAGTTGCTGCTGAGCAATAGGTTGTGGTGGCTGTTGAACAGTCATCTGCTGCTGGAGTAGTCTGGGCTGTGAAAGGCCCTGCTGCTGCTGCTGGTGTTGTTGAACATGTTGATGCTGTACATGCTGATGCTGCTGCACCATCTGTGCCATGATAGGCTGTGCCTGAAGGTGTATGTGCTGAGTGGACGTGGATGATGGTACAGATGTCGTGACCCCGGTTATGTTCACCATGGAGGTGACTGGTGCGGTGGATAGCGTGGTGGCCAGCTGCGGAGGCTGTGGCCGGGGCAGCTCCTCCTTAACGTGGTGGTGGCCTGCCTGACCCTCCTGCACCACCTCACAAAACTGCAGAGGAGAGAAGAGGTCTTGGGCAAAGCCAGCTGCCTCTGAAGCAGGCTCAGCCATTCTCGTGTTTGCGTCAAATTCTTGCCATTAGGAGTGTGCCCTGTATATATAAATATATCTATTAAATAGTGCAATAATATCCCAATCTTTACATATACAGTAATATGAAATGAAAGGGAAGACATTTCGGTTCATCCTGGACCTTATCAAGAGTGACACTGCAAGAACAGGGTCCAGGATATATAGAAACGTTGTTGACCAGACCACACACTAGAAGGTGAAGGGGCGACGACGTTTCGGTCCGTCCTGGACCATTCTCAAGTCGATTGTGCCCTGTATATATAAATATATATACAGGGCACAATCGACTTGTGAAAGGTCCAGGACGGACCGAAACGTCGTCGCCCCTTCACCTTCTAGTGTGTGGTCTGCTCAACATACTTTAGCCACGTTATTGTGACTCATCGCCTGCATATAGAAATGTTGTCACTTTCATTTGATGTGTGTGAGGTTCTTAGTAGTGTTGTTGTGACTTATTCTCTGCATATTGTATTAATATTAACAAAAATAACATATGATATTAAAATGCATAATAACAGCAGATGTGAAGAGACTTAACCCTTCAAATGAGCGAGTCAACCAGGAACGATAGTGCCAATTCTGATCCCACTGCACAGGTCAACGAGGGATGATTTAAAATACAGTACTGCATAAGATTTAAAATCCTGCACACACACAGGGCTCACATTTGCTTTCTCAAGCTATCTTGGTAAACAAAGGCCATCTTGGAAAAAAAGTGTGGGCAGGAGGTGGTCACCCCCGGTTGCTCTGCAAGACCCCCGCCCCTCCCACACACCGGTCCCTCCCTGCTGCCACCATCCCGCTACCTCCATCCCCCCATCCCGTACTCTCCCCACTACTTCCATCTCATCCCATCATATTGGCCCCCTTCCCAGCCATATGGACAATATTAATTCAGTGGGCTTCTTCCTTTCTACCTTCTGATAGATCGGAAGGCAGACTCCCTGAGTGTCTGACATTAAACTTATTGTTTCCTAACTGGTTGTGACTGTGAAAGCCTGATTGACTGTGAGTGCCTGATTGACTTTGAATGCAAAATAGAACCAGTGAAGAGCAGAGGCGCCATAGGCACAATCAGAGAACACTGCATAAACATCAGAGGTCCGCGGTTGTTCAACGTCCTCCCAGCGACTATAGGAAATATTGCCGGAACAACCGTGGACATCTTCAAGAGAAAACTGGACTGTTTTCTAAGAGAAGTGCCGGACCAACCGGGCTGTGGTAGGTATGTTGGCCTGCGGGCCGCTCCAAGCAACAGCCTGGTGGACCAAACTCTCACAAGTCGAGCCTGGCCTCGGGCCCGGCTTGGGGAGCAGAAGAACTCCCAGAACCCCATCAAGCAGGTATCAAGCAGGTACCCTTCCTGGGTGTGATGCCTCAGACTACGTACAACATTCAAATATCAGTGAACATAATGCTGGTTATTATGTTCACTGCACGAAGCAGACATCCACAGGCCTACCTCAGAACCTGGCTGGTGAGGGCTCCCAGCCTGGCTGGTGAAGGCTCCCAGCCTGGCTGGTGAAGGCTCCCAGCCTGGCTGGTGAGGGCTCCCAGCCTGGCTGGTGAGGGCTCCCAGCCTGGCTGGTGAGGGCTCCCAGCCTGGCTGGTGAGGGCTCCCAGCCTGGCTGGTGAGGGCTCCCAGCCTGCCAGCGTGTCTGATAGCCAGGGCCTCTTCTTTACCAGCTCGCCAAGTTCCATTACCTGGACAACTGCCAGAAGTACCAGGTTGGTTCTGTCCCAGGTTTAGACTTGTTGGGCCTCGTGTGGGGACTCTCAGTCACCTTCGCTTTCCCTTCCTTTGGCCGCCTTCACCCAGTTGCCACACCATCATCTGCTAAGTGTTGAGTTGGCCCCAGGTAACTTTACTGTTGCTCAAGTGGTTATTAGTCTGAACTTTGCCTGCAAAGTTTATCCTCTAGCCCCTGCACTGCGCACCTGTTTTTTCGCAAACATTGTTGACCTTACAACAGTCAGTCAGTCACAGTTGGTTAGTCACAATCAGTCAGTCAGTCTGTCAGTCACAGTTGGTCAGTCAGTCAGTCTGTCAGTCACAGTTGGTCAGTCAGTCAGTCACAGTCATTCATAGTCAGTCAGTCAGTCAGTCACAGTCAGTCACAGTCAGTCACAGTCAGTCACAGTCAGTCACAGTCAGTCACAGTCAGTCAGTCAGTCAGTCAGTCAGTCAGTCAGTCAGTCAGTCAGTCAGTCAGTCAGTCAGTCAGTCAGTCAGTCAGTCAGTCAGTCAGTCAGTCAGTCAGTCAGTCAGTCAGTCAGTCAGTCAGTCAGTCAGTCAGTCAGTCAGTCAGTCAGTCAGTCAGTCAGTCAGTCAGTCAGTCAGTCAGTCAGTCAGTCAGTCAGTCAGTCAGTCAGTCAGTCAGTCAGTCAGTCAGTCAGTCAGTCAGTCAGTCAGTCAGTCAGTCAGTCAGTCAGTCAGTCAGTCAGTCAGTCAGTCAGTCAGTCAGTCAGTCAGTCAGTCAGTCAGTCAGTCAGTCAGTCAGCCAGTCACAGTCAGTCAGTCACAGTCAGTCAATCAGTCAGCCAGTGAGTGTCAGTCAGTCAGTGTGTAACCTAACCTAAGTAACCTAAGTGTAGTTACAGGATGAGAGCTACACTCGTGGTGTCCCGTCTTCCCAGCACTTTGTCGTACAGTATAACGCTTTGAAACTACTGATGGTTTTGGCTTCCACAACCTTCTCGAAGAGGCCTCCACCTCTTCTTCGAAGAGGTAGAACAGCCTATTGGCAGAGCTCAGGTGCATGGGGAATTGCGTAAAACCCTGGTTTGTGTCTCGGAGAGGCTGCAGGACAAGCGGTAGATCAGGATGATTTCCTGGTTCCAGTTCTTTTACCATGTCGTAGTTCAGTCGATTAAGGCAGTGTCTGGGATCCTCTTGGACATAAGTTTGAACCCTCATCACGGCCCTTGTGGATTTGTTCACTTGTTTCCTAAGCTTGAGCCTGTGTCCTCTTGTTTGTGAAGTTGCTGGTTTCAGGAGTAATTCTTTGTCTATTTGGTCGATTCCTGTTATAATTTTATAAGTGGTGATCATATCATTTCTTTTTCTTCTATCTTCTAGTTTTGGCATATTTAACGCCTCTAGCCTCTCCTCGTAACTCTTGTTTTTCAGTTCTGTAAGCCATTTGTAGCATGCCATTGCACTTTTTCCAGTTTAATTATGTGCTTCTTGAGATATGGGGTAGATAGGTAGATATGAACACCATACAACTCCTGCATATTCCAATTTTGGTCTCACAAAAGTCATGAACAGATTCTTTAGTATGTCATCATCCATGTAATTAAAATCAAGTCTGAAGTTGGACAGCGATGCATACACTCCTCTCACAATGTTCTTTAAGTGTTCCTCTGGTGACAGTTTACTATCCAAAACCACCCCTGTATCTCATTCATTATTAGAGTTCTTTAGTTCCTTTCCACATAATTTGTAATTTTTAGAAATACAGTATGCACAACATAGTTTTACTAAAGGTCGTTCAAGTTTAACTCTCTCAACCAGTTTAAGAGAAAAACTAAGTACTGTACTACCTAACCAACCCCATGTAATCTACCTTACCTCCTAAATGTCAACCTATGTATTGCTTATCAAACATTAAAGATTAATGGCTAACTTGTAAAACTGCTGATATCTGCCATGAATAAACTTAAAAAGAAAATTGTATTCCATCTGTTTATTTAATTACAATTATTATCTGCTGTTCTGTTGCAATTTCTACTGTTCCATTTAACTTGTAATTATTATAATTTGTTTTTCTACTTCAGTTCAATTCATACTTTTATTCTCAGTCTTGGTTTGTCAGTTTATTTTCCCACATCTTGCCCAAAACGCTGTGCATATTACTGACTTTAGGCATAGTGCTAGTATATACTAGCTCTATCTAGAAAGCCAACATTCTGCTTGCCAGCTTCCTGTCCTCGTTGAGGCCACTAGGGTTAGTGGCACTCAGGTAAAACAGAAAAACATATTTTGTATGTCTGTACTTTTCCCAAAATACAATTATCATTATCACCATCATCAAATTGCAACAGAACAGCAGATAGTAATTTTCACTAAATAAACAGAAGGAATAGTTTTTTTTATTTTTACATGGCAGATATCAGCAGTTTCACAAGTTGTCATTAATATTCAATAACAGCAAAACATAGGATGACATTTAGGAGGTAAGCTAGACTACATAGAGTTAATTAAGTTGTACCTAGTTTCTCTCTTAAACTGGTTGTGAGGGAGACTGGGAAGATCATTCCACAATTTGGGACCCTTGATTTGCAGAGCATTTCTACTTTGGTCAAGTTGCACTCTTGGAATATCAAATAGATATTTTTTCTAGTGTGGTGCCCTTGGGTTCTGTTACAAACCTCTAGGAAGGGTTTAAGGTTGGGATTAGCATTGCTTTACATAGCATTGCTAATATATAATACTATATTAGCAGTTTTATAAAGAGTACACCTAAGAGAATGTGCAGTGACTTAATATCAAACATATTCATAGATTTAATTACTGTAAGGTGGCAGAGTGCTGCCTGTGGCTTGACTGTTATTCTTCTAATTGCTGATTTGTGTTGAGTAATTAGAGGTCGTAGTTAATTTTGAGTAGTAGAACCACAGGCACAGATACCATATAATTGATAATTCATTGTGTTGGGGGACAGGCAGCCAGAGTGTTTTTAACATGTTAAGCATATATCAAGGTCTCCCCCTAATGTCAAATTATAGATCCCTCCGAAAGATGCAACCCCACCAGCTGATTAACTCCTGGGGATCTACTTCCTTGTAGGTGAACTAGGTGCATTAGGTGATAATGCTAACCCCAACCATTTTTGTCCCTCCTGCAAATCGAATCGAGAATTCTGAATTGTGAGTCGAGAACGAACCCGACTGTACTACCCTGACCCTTATGTGAGATATCAATATGTGAGATAAGGATAGCTGAGAGAGTAATAAAGCACTACCAGGTACATAATATCTGACTTTAGAAACAATGCAAACTGTTTTAGAGTTTTCTTTGGCTATATTTAGTATGTAGCCCTGGAAATCAATTACACTAAACACCTATACTCCCAACACCACCAAACACCAATACTTCTACCCCTAAGCCTACCAGGCCCTCCCTGGGGGGCCAGTCTCCTACCCTACCCCCCACGCCCACCAGGACCCCCCCCTGACAACTATCCCCAGCCTCCCACCACCAAACAAAGCCATTATCCCCACAAACAACATTCAAACGAGGATAGTTTGCCGGGCGTCGTCGTTATGCCCTTGTGTCCCGCAGCCACCTCCCGCCATGATGCTTACCACCTTCTGCCTCGTCTCGGCCCCCGCCACACACCCACATTTTACCCTCTATCTCCCACAAGCCCACAACCCGGGGGCAGCTGACCACCCTGGGGGAAACCCCCGCCCTGTCCGCTCCCCCCGGTCGTCTTTAAAGGCCAATTGGGGTGTTAGTCGCGCCATAGTGACCATTTAAAAAGTTGTTGTGGGTGGTCAGAGAGGCGCGAGCCTGCAGCCTCCTCAGGCCTGGCAGCGGCCCGGGCAACATAGCACACAAGCCACACTCTTCTCCCTTCCCCCGCCTTGTTCCTCCCTCACACACCTCCCGATGGCTGCCGCCGGCCACCGTCTTCGATCACGTCACCCTAAAACTAATTCCAGCAGTTTCTTACCGTTACAAATGGGCAAATAGAGGAGGGTGCCGCGTCTGGCTTGACAAGGGACAAGAGGCGCTGGAGGGGATATGTAAATATTACCATTATATTCCTAAACCCACTAGCAATAATATTCTCCAAACGGCCCTCCAAAATATCTATTGCCATTGCTGCGAGCATGAAGGCATAACAATGCCCCCGAGAGGAGTAATGCTGGTGTCCTAGACCAGCGTAGTATTCTAGAGACTATAGATTCCTCTCTCGGGTTATAACCAATAAACAAAAGACGTTCCAGTAATGTGGCCTGGACCCACTGTGGGCTGGAATATTCCATAGATATAATTATTTATGTTGTTCCTTGACACAAAACTACAACAAATTTATTAATGTTGGTAACAGAATCCACTTCAGGTGGACTCCGTCTCATGTTGGCCTCCGAATGCATGATAGAGCTGATGAGTTAGAAAAAAAGAATCTGCCTTCAAAGTTGATTATGCCCTTGGTGTGTCTATAGGCAGTTCAAGTTCAAGTTCAAGTATGTTTATTGAGATAAGCAAGAAATACAGCTCAAAGGGATAGAGTAGCTTAGGCTATTTCTACCCCCCTCTACTTCAAGTCCCTCAAGGGGCGCACAAATTCAGTGAGTACAAATAGACAAATAACATTACAAGAATCCCATTTAACATTGCAGGTTAATATAGTAAGCACAGCATATAATTGCTACACTCTTGGGGCAAAATTCCTGTAGCTCCTAAGTATACTGTCTATCATACCATTATCACACATCCAAAGAATTTAATGTGGTACACTATATATTTCCTTATTTCTATAGTTATCAATAAGTTGACACTCTAATACATAATGTTCTAAGGTGTGGGCGTGCGGCATACTACATAATTTACACTCCTTATCTTCTTCACTGACATCAACACCGTATTGCCAGATATATTTGTATCCTAATCTTAATCTCATGTAAATTGAATCCTTCCAAGTAGACTTTCCTTTACCATAGGTGAAGGACGAATTTGTATTTATTATTGAATAATGCTTAAGTGTGTTACTACTGTCCACCATTGCCATTCTCTTTATCATTTCTTCACCCTCTTGGATCATCTTGATTCTTGTTTTTATTTGTTTCAAGGTTAACTGACATATAACATCAACAAGATTTTTTTCAGTGGCTCGCTTCGCTATGTCATCAACTACCTCATTCAACAGGATTCCCACATGTGAAGGGATCCACAAGAATCTTACTTTATACCCAGTTTTGTCTAATTTCTTAACATTCTCTCTACACTCTATCACAATATTCTGGTATACTGGGCGTCTGCTATTTAAAGACTCTAACGCTCCTCTGCTGTCAATAAAGAAGCAAGCATTTTTACCACATTTGACTACTTCCTGTAATCCTGCTAATACTCCTTGGAGTTCAGCCTGCGTTGAAGAGACATTGTCAGTTAAGCGGCGTCCAATAACAGTATCTACAGTGCCGATGTCAGTGTACTCCCTGATCAAGACTCCACATCCTGCCTTCCCATCCCTAGCTACTGACCCATCACAATATACATGTAGAGTGTTTTCTGTGGGCAGTTTTCTAATTATACAATCATATGTCGCCCTCAGCTCTCCTATTTCATACATACTTTTTTTCTTTTGCAAGGGAGTAATTACTACATCTACATTACAATCCTCCCATGGTGGTGTGAATTTTCTCTTGGGCACAGCAATACACTCTGTAATAACATCATACTTTATAACATTAGAACATAAGTTATTCATATATACTCTCTTCTTCATCATACACTGTTCACTACTTCCCACCTTTTGAACCGAGAGGATTAATTCATTAGCTCCCCCACCTCTCATTAATCTAATGGCAGAGGCTACATTTATCTCTGAAATTCTATCCCCAATACTCTGCAGATTAAGCTCCATCCTCATTATCTCAATCATAGCATTTCTTGGGCATCCTAAGATAATTCTCATGGCTTCATTTTGTACCTTCTCCAACTTGCCCATCCTACCTTTACCAAAACAAGAAATGACAGGTGCAGCATAATCAATAAGAGATCTTACAGTACTCAAGTATATCATTCGTAGCACAGGGACTCCCACTCCCTTTCCACAGCATGCCAAGGCCTTCAGAGGTTGTAATCTCTTCCGACATTGACCCAACAGTCTGTTCATCTCAGCTTCCAAACTCTCATGGGTATATAAGAACATAAGAACATAAGAACAAAGGCAGCTGCAGAAGGCCTATTGGCCCATACGAGGCAGCTCCTATTTATAACCACCCAATCCCACTCATATACATGTCCAACCCATGCTTGAAACAATCGAGGGACCCCACCTCCACAATGTTACGCGGCAATTGGTTCCACAAATCAACAACCCTGTTACTGAACCAGTATTTACCCAAGTCTTTCCTAAATCTAAACTTATCCAATTTATACCCATTGTTTCGCGTTCTGTCCTGTGTTGATACTTTCAATACCCTATTAATATCCCCTTTGTTATGTCCATTCATCCACTTGTAAACCTCTATCATGTCACCCCTAACTCTTCGCCTTTCCAGTGAATGCAAATTAAGCTTTGTTAATCTTTCTTCATATGAAAGATTTCTAATTTGGGGAATTAACTTAGTCATCCTACGCTGGACACGTTCAAGTGAATTTATATCCATTCTATAATATGGCGACCAAAACTGAACTGCATAATCTAAATGGGGCCTAACCAGAGCAAGATATAGCTTGAGAACCACACCAGGTGTCTTGTTACTTACGCTGCGATTAATAAATCCGAGTGTCCTATTTGCCTTATTACGAACATTATGCATTGATCCTTTTGTTTTAAATTCTTACTAATTAACTCCCAGATCNACAGGTCTGGAAAATTTGTGATAAACTTTAGGAGAGGGTAGACTAACAGGTCTGGACACTGACACAGCCCCAGGGTGATAAAGATTTAAGAGAAAAAAAAAACAATAATATTCACATGCACCTCCCCCCCATGGAGGGGGTTGAGGTCAACTGGTGATAAGCCTGACCTCCAGCAGGGCTCCACTGAACCTGTTCTATCCCTAACCCCCACCGCAGGCGTGTATTGCCCCATATGAGCTGCAGCTTCCTGGGCAGAATTCAAAGATGAAGGAAAACGGGAAATATATGGTTATCCTCGCACAGCAAATACAATTACGTATTGTAAGTCCCCCCCTCCCCCCCCCCTTTTCCCACACCTTTTTAGCCCCAGTCAAATGACATTGATGTAACAAGAATCAACTTTGAAAACATTGATTAAACATTACTTCAGCATATATTTTGCTTGCTGGGAAGCCTCTCTCCACCTTAGGTCAGAAGAGGAACTTTATAAACTATCCTTAACTGCCCTTAGGATTATTACAGCACTTGATGAGGTGAGAGAGGAAGTTCAAGAGATTTACTATTAGTGATGGTGTTACCAAGACCCTAATGAAATATAAGGTCTCCTCTGTATATTTAAGGATCGGTTCTTGCCTATGAATAGAAGTGTATCACATTTCCAATTAAGCATACTATAGAAGTTTTGTGCAGAAACCAACTGTTCTCTTGACTTGCCACTATCATCATCAACAATGTAATAATTATCAAAGGGGGAAAGTGTAGTCTTTTTTGTTACCTGCCATTACCTAAATTCTTGGCCGCCACATTATCCTTCCACGGATAACGGATTCCTTCTCTCTCACTTCTATTACCTAAGTGTAGTTACACGAGAACTACGCTCATGGTGTCCCGTCTTCTCAGTACTCGTTATATAATACTTTGAAACTACTGGACTGACGGTTTTGGCCTCCACCACCACCTCACTCAGCATGTTCCAACTGTCTACCCCACTGTTTGCAAAAGAAAACTTTCTAATATTTTTTGGGCACCATTGTTTTCCTTAGCTTGAATCTGTGTCCTCTTGTTTGCAAAGTTGCTGGTTTCAGGAATTCCTCTTTGTCAATTTGGTTGATTCCAGCTGGTATTTTGTATGTGATGATCATATCTCCCTTTTCTATCTTTTAGTTGTGGCACTTTTATCACCTTTAATCTCTCCTCGTATCTCTTGTTTTTCAGTACAGGAAGTAATTTTGTAGCATGCCGTTGAACCTTTTCCGGTTTATTTATGTGCTTCTTGAGATTTGGGCACCATACAACTGTGTATTCCAATTTTTGTCTCACAAATGTCATAAACAGTTTCTTTAGTATTTTACCATCCCTATAACTAAGTGTCCTCTCACAATGTTCTGTGTGTTCCTCTGGCAACAGCTTGCTACCCAAAACCACCCCCAGGTCTCGTTCTTTATTAGAGTTCTGTAATTCCTTTCCACATAATTTGTAAGTTTTGTGTGGTCTATTTTCTACGATTCCACATTCCATAACATGGCATTTATTCTCATTGAATTCCATTTGCCATATGTCGTTCCAAGCACATATTTTATCTAGATCAATTTGAAGGGCATTACAATCGTCTGCATCTCCTATCTTCCCCAGTATCTTAGCATCGTATGCAAACATGTTCGTATAATTCTGTATTCCTTGTGGTAGATCGATTATGTAGACGATGAACATTACTGTTGCATGAACTGAACCCTCTGGTACTCCGCTAGTAACACTCCTCCAGTCAGATACATTATTTCTGATTACTGCTCTCATCTGTCTGTCAGTTAGCAAATTTTCCATCCATATCAGAAGTCTCCCTGTCACCCCTCCAGCATGTTCCCGTTTCCTGAACAGCCTCTTGGATGGGATTCTTTATCAAAAGCCTTTTTTAGGTCTAGACAGACACAGTCAACCCAACCACCTCTTTCCTGTAGTATTTCTGTGGCTCATAAAAAGTAAGATGATTTGTTACACAGGATCTTCCTGTTCGAAAACCATAGTGTCTGTCCGTTATTATTTATTTACTCTAGATGTTCAACCCAAATTGGCTTAACTATTTTTTCTAGTGTTTTAACTACCACGCTTGTTAGTGATACTGGTCTATAATTTAGAGGTTCCTCTCAACTACCATTTTTATACATTGGTACTGTTTGCTTTTTTCCATATGGTATATCTGCTAATATTCCTGTGCACAAGGACATCTGGAATATTAATTGGAGTGGAATGAGTTGCACATTCTCGCAGCACCCAAGGTGAAACTCCATCAGGTCCAACTACTTTATTTCTTCCTATCCCCTGGAGTAATTTTTTCATTTCGTTTTGAGATACCTCTGTATTCTATGGTGTGCTATGGAACTGGTCTGGCCTGGTCTGGCCTGACTGGCTCTCTGAAATCCTCATTTTGTACAAGCACACTTTGGAACTGTTCAATTAGCATTTCACACATTTCTTTTTCATTCTCAGTAGTCATACTTCCCGTTCTCACTCTCTGGATTTTATCCTTTACATGCAGCTTGCTTTTAATGAATTTGTAGAAAAGGCCTGAATCTGTTTTACATTTGTCCGCTATACCTTTCTGCCTCTCCTCACTGCTGTGTAATTTTTTCTTGCTTGTATTGCTGGAATGTTTGTGGGTTAGGCCTCTTCTGATATTGAACCCATTTTCTTGTCTTATCCTCTCACAATTTCTGTTGAACCAATCCTGTTTCCTGGTCCTGCTTATGAATGTTTGTGTTCCTTTATCGTATATTTCACAAAATTTAGCATACATCTCGTTTACTTCCTTGCCTAGCAACAAGTCTAATTAAACTCGTTAAAAAATTTATAAGTTCCCCGTAGTTTCCTCTCTTGAAATTGAGTTTATCAACTGTTTCAATGTCCCCATTCTCTTCTAATTACTGTACATGGCAAATCATATTTAATTTCCAACAGGATGTGATCACTCTTTCCCAAGGGAGGGAGGTGCTGGATGTCAAATACCTCTTCTTCTTTCCTGGTGAATATTAGATCCATTATTGATGGAACACGGAACATCCCCTTCCCTCATTCTTGTGGCCTGCTTGACGTGTTGATACATTAATGTCTCCAGAATGAGGTTTACAAATCTGCCTGTCCAAATGTTCTCTGTTCTTGCCTTGTAGGCCTCCCAGTCTATTGCTTTCAAGTTCCCCAGTACCAACAAGTGTGATTTATCTTTTATCAGCTTTTACCATAATCTCTCTCATGACCATTATGAAGTCCTCTCGTTTGTCATCCAGTTCCTACTTTGTCCATGGGTTGCTTGCTGGTGGGCTGTAGGCACTTACGATTATCAGTTTATTATCCTGATTCCAGACCTGCAATGCCATTATGTCAACTTCTTGAGGGTTGTCAATTATTACTCTTACTCTCTTATCTTCAGTTCTTTCACCAGCACAGCCACTCCTCCTCCCCCCCCCTTCCTAGTTTTCCCTGTCACTTCACCAAACTAAGGAGCCCCTTGGGAATCCCATCTCATTTAAAATATTTTCTTCAAGTTTCGTCTGTTAGTGTGACTATATCTGGGACCTTAAGCTGAATTATATCTTTTAGCTCCAGTATTTATTTTTATCTCCGTGTTAGTACTGTATATACAATTTTCAGGAACCTGTTCCCTTTCTCTTTGTCCTTTACTTCCCCTTTCTCTAATGATTTTGTTGCTTTGTTTTTTGTACCATTTCACTAGCTTTCCAGTCCCTGTTCCACACTGTTGAAAAAAAAATTTCATTTCTATTCCCATTTAGACGTTTTGCTTCATCGAGGTTTGTTTTCAGCTTTTGTGTGTGTTCCTTTGTCTTGTATTATTGACCAGTTTACCTTGCTCATCACTCTGTAATTTCCTGGCATTTCTAAGCACTTTCATCCTTTGTTTACGTCCATCAATGTCACCTCTAAGGGGCAACTTTTTACTTTCTCATATTTTTCTATCCTAAAATCACTGACATTTTCCTTTGTATTGAGACCTTCTCCTAAACCTACTATTTTCTCAATGATTTTCATCTCTTCTGCTGCTCGGTCCACCCTAGAAGATATTTCCTTTTCTAAACACAAAAAATTATTATGGACTTACAGGTACTTCAGTCTGCAGTGTTTTGTACTAATTTACTGTTGGTTAGCAGTTCTTTCCTATTTTTTTTTTTAATTTCTGCTTCTTGTTCATTTCTGGTTTTGACTTCCAAACACACTTCCTTCATCCTCTCTTTCTCTTGTACAACTTGTGCATACATTTTTTTTTTTCCTCTTTGTACTTTGCTAGTTCTTTATTAACCTCCTGTATGTGAGTTGTCAATAAAGTTTCTCTTTTTCATATCCTTGCCTAACTATGTTGGCCCTCGGTGTTCCTTGGAGTTGTTCACACACGAGTATTTTTTTGTAATACAGTATTGTATTACAAGACTATTCCATGGAAACACAAACCGAAACTGTCTCTATTTTCCGCTTGTTACAACTTGTAATAAAGTTGCTACATCTTGGCTTAACGTGTTTATGACATATTAGAGCGTTGTTACAACTTGCTATATTGGTTGTTATACCTGGTTAGGAGGTTAAAACTTGTTCGAACGTTGTACCAACGTCGTAGTTTCGGTGTGTGTTTGGCGGGTTGTACCACTTTTATGAGCCTTTGTACAGTTTAACCCCCCCCCCCTCCCCACACACACTGTATGAGGATACTTCCTGTGACAGGAATAAAAGAAGCAATTTTGATGGTCATTCTATTACAATGTTGAGCTATGCATCTAAAGAACCATGAAAAGCCTTTTACATCACATCAACATGGGGCACTTTCATTCAGCCAACATCAGTCCAGCTGGAATTACATTAATATGACAAAGCATAAGGGTATCCATATACACGTATTGTCTTGCTTCTAAACATTCCACTTTAACATGCTCCTGTAAGAAATATATTATGGATGTTCATGAGTCAAGAGTGAAAGTACAGTACTTTGTTCAGTAAATCTGCTCTCTGAAAAGCCATCTCAAACTTATCACAAAAAATGCATAGTACTCCCTTGATATGTTGCTCATATTTCTTATAAATCAAATAAGTGATGGAAAGTACAAAATGTTGATTACATTTGTGGCTTATCACATAGAGTATTACTTGGCACACAAGCTTTGATGCTAAAGAATGAGTACAATATACAGTTAATCAGCATGAAAGCCATGTACAATACAGTATATGAAAAATATATTGTAGCCACAGTGCCACCATATAAAAACATTTGCATCAAGAGCATCTAAGCAGCCTAAAATTAAGAGATCTACAATGGACACATGCTATCCTCACACCAATAAATATGAAATATGCATCAAGGTACCAAAACAACACACATCATGTTGTGATATGTCACGTAAAAAAATTAAAAATACGATGGTTCGTATTCGATAAATAACTTTTGTTACTTCGCGCCTACTCTGGGAACATAAATACCTGTATCAGCAAAGAACACACGTTCTTGTGCTAAATTATAAGCATACATGAGCATTAAAAAATACTGTACAGTGGAACCTCGGTTTACGAATGCCCTGGATTACGAATGTTTTAGTGTACGAAGTTTGCCTCAGAATACGAGTGTTTGTTAATCATGTATGGGGTCGAGCGCCTGGGCTCTGCTGGGCACAGGACGAGGCACGCTCAGTTTACCAGTGTATCTTGCCTAGTGACGACCGCACTTCAATTCTTTGTGAAGAATTTATTGTTTTTCTGCTTTTTTGGTTTCTAATGGTTATTATATATCATGCCATGGGTCCCAAGAAAGTAAGTGGTAAAGTTCAACCTAAGAAAATAGTTGCGAGGTTGATGATAAGAGGAAAAACACGAGATCATTTGTAAACATGAACATGGTATGCTGGATAGTATGCTAGGTATGATTGTTGATCTAACTAGACAGTACAACAAATCTATGTCAACGATATGCACTGTAATTGCTAAGAAAAAGGACATTATGAGTACTAAAGTGACAAAAGGCGTAACAATAATCACGAAACAAAGAACACAAATACTTGAGGATGTTGAAAAGTTATTATTAATTTGGATAAACGACAAGCAGATAAAGCTGTAGCAGGCCGTTGCATTAATCTTTTTAATGACAATGTAATGTCTCACTACAGACAAGTGTTAAATTGTAGGGAAAAACAAGTGTGTTTAGACAAATTCTTAGTAAGACAAGCAAGCAGTGAGCCACAACCAGGTCCTCGTGGTATGCCTGCAAAACGTAGGAGGGAGAGTAACCTCATGTCATTACTGCCTGATGTTATAACTCCCCTTCCAAAACACTGACACCTCTCCTCCTCACCGTCTATCATACACCAACAAAGAGTCCCCAATAAAGGTAAGGTATAGTAAAAAATCAGTAGTATTGTATAAAATGTATTTAATTAATATTTTTTGGGTGTGTGGACGGATCAATTCAATTTACATTATTTTTATGGGAAGATTAAGTTCGGTTTACAAATTTTTGGTGTACAAACCATCTCTTGAAACTAATTAAATTCGTAAACCAAGGGTCCAATGTATATAGTCGTGTGCTTGGCTAATGTTTGGTTGTGTCCTGCACCCCAGACTGTCATCCATCTGCCACAAAGCTGGGAAGACAGGTATAATACTCACACAATGTTGGCTCACCTGTCTCAAATTTGAATATGCCATGGCTGTTTTTGAAGATATAAATAACACACATTAAAAGAAATATGACCCTACATGCTAGTCTTTATATGAACATAGTTCACTTACTTTTTATTAATAAAAATAACAGGTATTTACAGAATTCACTTCCTGCTTAACTACATTTAACATCCTTTTATATATTTTGGAGACTGCTTTTGGCCTGCAGGCCAAATATCAGAGGCTAAACAGTTTTCTGACCCTTATAAATCGCAGCAAATAAAAAATCTTCAAGAAGAAATTGAATTGCGGTTTTTGTAAGGTAACTTGAAAAATCAGGTGTTGAATGTAATGCAGCGCACTTTTCTGGTGTGCCCCGGCAGCTCCCCGAGATTAGCTCTAGTACCACACACCAGGTTACACCTTAGCCAAACACACCAGGTCTCCAAGACCCATCCGTCACCTGCAGGGAGCCAGGACCATAACCTGGCTCACTCTATTAGGTGAGGGGGAATAGATCAGAGATAAACAGGAAAACTCATTAGAAAACATATGTGCAACAAAGTAAAACAAGCATGAAGGAAAGTAGACATGCCTAGGTAAACAAATCAAATGATCTTGCCAAGAGGTAAAAATACCTGATCACTAAAAAGACAGCAGCCCAGGACAACTGAGATCTCAGCCAGCCTGTCCTCTCACCTGCTTGTGCAAAACTCTACGGGGAGGAGGAGATGGGGAACTAACGGGGTCCACCAGAAATGGGCACTTCATAACATTCAACACTTGATTTTTTTGAGGGACCTCTCTCAGTAGTTAGCTCCTCGACCTTACTCATGATGTCTCAATAATGCAAACCTCTTTTTCTGAAAAAAGAAAAAAAAGAAAAGGGGGACTGGACCGATTTGTTGAAGAAGAGCAGAGTACCAGTCAGACCTGGAGGAACCAAACTGGGATGTTACTTTAGGGAGCCACAAGAGGCTCTCCCCAGAAATGGATGAATTGGCATCTGACTTCTTGTTACCAACACTGTGCAATCAGGCTGCAGCCCAAGAAGATGGCTTTGCAAAAACCAAAGTCTAGTCCTAATCAACGGCACACACCCGCATGTAAGAAAAATAGCAATGAATGTAATATAAAGTCTCTGGTGGCTCCGTGTTGCTAGTTCCACTGAGATAGCTCTACATTCAGCCTGTCCTCCAGACAAAGACCCGAAAGTAATTCCATGCACCCGCCAAACCCCCAGCTGTTTAGGAATGAAAAACGGTTTACACACGACTCACAACTGATGACGTTCGAACACTTCCGGAACAAGTGCTTCACTGACGAATTTTGTTCGAACCACAATGCTGTAAATGCTTTACCAACATACTACAAATACAAATAATTGCCAACAGAACCTAAACACCTAACCTATGCCTATATGCACAATAGCATATGCCTATATATGTACAATATGCTAATTAATTATAATATTAATTTATATTTGAGAAAATTCCCATTTTGATGAACAGCATGTAAAAATTTATGAATGCATCTGTGGGGTTGATCGCTGGATGGAATGGACTTGAGTCGAGGACGGGTTGCCACACTAGTAGTCACACAAGCTCTTTACTCATTAAAAGCCTAATGGGGACCAGAACTTGGCACCCTTTAAAGAGGCACAGAGGGCAGCTCACCATCACCAAGAAATCATGTCCACAGAAAGAAGTGAAGCAAAACATAAAATAACAACAAAGTAAAAATAATAAAGTTAAGGAAACAAACAGTGCAAGCAATCCACCCACTAGTTCGGTCACACACTACAGTTACCAGTACCCACCACCAGGTGGCAATACCAATGGAGCTGCTGGCTCCTGTGTCAACAAATCTTAGTCATAAGCCAACAAAAGGCCACCATGCATCGGGAAGAAAGGGAAGGGCCCAGGGACCACGAGTCCCCTTCCCCACCCATGAAAAAAAAAAAAGAGGCGTTCCATTACATTCAACAATGTTTTCTGGACGACAAAAATTGTAGCTCCCTGTTGCAACACCCTGTTGTTCTCATCCTGTTTGGTGAGAACAAAATACCAAACCCTTGAAGGAAAGAGGCCTGGATCAACAGATAATGCAATACCAGAAAAAGCCTGCAGAGCATGCAGGTATTGACGGACAACTGCAACCAAACACAACAAATGATGCACCACAGCCAAATGAACTGCAAATCAATAATCAAAGGACTCTTTCGGAAACTACCCATCTCATTCTTAGCCAGAATGAGGAGGTTGCAAACTAAGAAACCAGGGGCCAGTCACGAAGCAGTTACGCAAATACTTACGAACGTGTACATCTTTCATCAATCTTTGACGGCTTTGGTTTCATTTTTTAAACAATTTACAAGCATGAAAACTTGCCAATCAACTGTTGTTATTGTTATAAACAGCCTCCTGGTGCTTCGGGGCTCATTAACTGTTTAATAATTGTAAACAAGGTGCCAAATATTGAGAAAAGATGGACAGGTTCGTAAGTGCTTGCATAAGTGCTTTCGTGAATCTGGCCCCAGTTTTGTGTTCTTTTAGCCCATCAGGGCTAAAGACCCTACAATTCCTGAGGAGATTTTGAAACTCCCCAACCCAACAACCAGAAGCGAGGGCCACAAAAAAACAAAACTCTTTGAAAAAATTCATAGACCAAAGGGACAACCGAGAATCGAGGAGGTGAAAGAAGCTTGCAAATTGGCACTGGGCCAGCATCGATGCCAAATGCCAACAAAAACAGCTTCACCAGAGCCAAACATGAAAAGGTGACAGTATTCATCATAAAATGTCACTCTAAAAATAGCCAAAACAGGGACAGAAACAATGAAAGCGAAACTGAGGAAAAATGATTGAGAGAGATGAAAAGACGAAAAGAGCACCAACAACCTCATACTGCCACTGTAACAAAAGATGCAGGTGGGATAATAATACCTACACCACCAGGTGATGACAGACCTTTGTCAGAAGCTCTATGTGCTATGAGTGGAGGAAGGCTGAAACCATCAAGGAAGGTCACCTGACCAAGCCAGTGAAAGAAGCAGAGCTCAGGAGACACTTGGGTTTGGACACACTGACAGGATCACTGTCAGTTTAAGTTTGCAACCTGAGTAGCATCAGGAGAAACAGTTGAACTGGAGGGAAAAATAAAGAAAACCCTGCCTTGATCAGTCCACCCAAAAGGCTAAAACTGCATGAGCCATGTGAACTGGGAATGGAGCCAAGTAGGATGGAAACCATTTGTCCCAAGCTGACACGAAGAGGGGCCATCTCAAGATGCCCGACCATCTTACAAGACCCACTGGAGGGACATGTCGACAACAGTCCACTCTGGGTAAATAGGGTGGAAAGAAAAGAAACCATTTGCAAAAGCATAGGATGTACACTTCACATGAGCCAAGCAGAATAAAACCCAAAAAATCCATGAGACAAGTTACACGCAGAGAGATCAGCTCCAAACAGGAAAGGACCGATGTGACCCTCCACGGTTCAGACAATGAACCAACAGGGAACAGATGGGGGAAAAAAAAAAAAGAGTTGGAAAACAGAGCCCAGAGAGAAACAAAACTGCCACAGAGCCTGGCACCTGCCACAAAATCATGAACTGCAATGCATGCCCAAAGGAGGGGACATGCCCAATAACCCTGAGAAGTTTGGGGAATGCTGACTACAAAGCCCAAAACCAGGGTTGAGGTATCTGGATGCACATCAAGAGATGGAGGAGGAAGGCACCACAGAACCAAACCATTAATAAGAGTAGAGGAAAAGCCGGCACACCAAAAGCTAGTCAAGGCCCATGCCTCGACAGAGCTCATGCCCGGATGATCCCAGCTGTGGTAAAAAGGATGGTACCAGAGGAACCAGAACACCCCACCCATGGTTGTGTTTGGCTTTTGGCAAACCCCTCACCCAGAACATCCCCTATCCTCAGATCCTCATGGAGGAGTCAAAGACTCCTGCAAGTCACCCTGCACAAGAGGTTGGCCTCTAAGGGACGAACACCCAAACACTCCAGGGAGCAAATATTGAAGATTGGAACAGTACAAAGCAAAATAGGCCCAATAGTGTGCAAAGAATAGCCAACACTTATCTAGGAAAAGTCTACGACTCGAAGACCTGGCAACTCATTGTAGCTGTCGACAGTAGTTGACATCAGGTGAATGGCCGAAGGCTTGTTGACATGGGAGCCAGAAACTGCAGTGTGCTGCAACCTGGTGGTGGGCAGTGGTAACTAGAGGGGGTGTGAACTAGAGGGGGTGTGACTTAATTACAGAACAGAATGTTTACTGTTTTTTGACCTTGCTGCTGTTTATCTATTTTCTCATTTCTGGGGGTTGATTTCTTGGTGAGGATGATCATGCATTCCCTGCTCTCTGAGCCTGGGGCCTGGGTTTTGGCCTCTGGTCCCCTGTAGGCTATTAGTGACTCAAAGGGTTGATTTGTAACAGTGTAATTACCTAAGTGTAATTACCTAAGTGTAGTTACAGGATGAGAGCTACGCTCGTGGTGTCCCGTCTTCCCAGCACTCTTTGTCATATAACGCTTTGAAACTACTGACGGTCTTGGCCTCCACCACCTTCTCCCCCAACTTGTTCCAACCGTCTACCACTCTGTTTGCGAAAGTGAATTTTCTTATATTTCTTCGGCATCTGTGTTTAGCCAGTTTATATCTATGACCTCTTGTTCTTGAAGCTCCAGGTCTCAGGAAATCTTTCCTGTCGATTTTATCAATTCCTGTTACTATTTTGTATGTAGTGATCATATCACCTCTTTTTCTTCTGTCTTCTAGTTTTGGCATATTTAATGCTTCTAACCTTTCCTCGTAGCTCTTACCCTTCAGTTCTGGGAGCCACTTAGTAGCATGTCTTTGCACCTTTTCCAGTTTGTTGATGTGCTTCTTAAGATATGGGCACCAAACAACAGCTGCATATTCTAGCTTTGGCCTAACAAAAGTCATGAACAATTTCTTTAGTATATCCCCATCCATGTATTTAAAAGCAATTCTGAAGTTAGAAAGCATAGCATAGGCTCCTTGCACAATATTCTTTATGTGGTCTTCAGGTGATAGTTTTCTATCTAGAACCACCCCTAGATCTCTTTCTTTATCAGAGTTCTTTAAAGATTTCTCACATAATATATAGGTTGTGTGGGGTCTATGTTCTCCTATTCCACATTCCATAACATGACATTTATTAACATTAAATTCCATTTGCCAAGTGGTGCTCCATATACTTATTTTATCCAGGTCTTCTTGAAGGGCATGACAATCATCTAAATTTCTTATCCTTCCTATTATCTTGTGGATCCTATTAAATCCTATTATCCTATTAAATAGTGTGGAGCTATTTCAGTGCGGCTAGCAACAAACCACTATTCCAACCTCCAGAAAATCCCAGGACCAAGCATGCCACGTTTTGGAGGCAACAGGAAAGGTCATACACATCTTAAAACATTAGACATAATGAAAATTGCAAATAGCAGAACCAGGTATAGTGTCAGATGGGGAAGCCACAAAAACTTGGCTGAATACACATACCAAGCAATAACCCCATAGGAACAAAGGACGACAGCAAACCAAAACGTCACACAGACAGAAGAGCAGAGCACAAGAAAAGTGTCAGCAACGCAAACACCGAACCCTGACCTTGAACACTCGGTGAGAAAAAGAGCATCCCTTGATCACCAAGGTCACGTGCGCTCCTCAAGCGTGCAATTGGCTAAGGTGCAAGGCTCAATATTCAGCAGGAGCAAGGCCAGAATTTAACAGCAGCAAGGCCATTAAAGCAGGGCTTTAACATGGACAAGTAGTCACAATCTCTCCAACATTAATATTTTATTTTTATTTTATTAAGTTTAAGAAGTTTGTGTCCCCACATAAACAGCTCCTACAGGGAAACAAAATCTCGTGCAGTGTTGAGAAGCCTGGGTGACTGGCGAGGAGCGTTGCTGGTAAAGGTGGGAGTCCACCTTCCCTCACAACAGGTAGCTCTGCTGGCATGTAAGATACTGTAACCTAAGTCTTAACACATGGGGCAACTCTGAGCCTGGCTCCAAGTGGCTGCTAGATGTGTCTCACAGCCCTGGTGTCCCTTCTCGCTTCCTCCCTCACACAAAAGTACACAAATTAAAAAAAATTGTTTTATATTTAATGATTTGTTTATGTATATATTTAATATAATATAATTTGGAATAATTTATTATATATACCATACTCAAATTGAGTAACCTATCAGTCTAATAAATTTATTGCATATTTCACTCTTTCTCCATATATTGTAGTTTGATGACATTGTTCGATTACTTCTCATGGGAATCATAAAACACACAAATAAATATAGAACACCTGATGTAAGACAATAGTAAATTACTGCTAAAATAAAGCCTTTTCACAACCCTACTCCACAAACGATGAAGTTTCTTAAAAGATACATTTAGACATCCCCGTTACACTATAAGATGGGTACACAAGTATGTAATATATCCCATGAACCTACCTGCTTCCTTACACACCAAATACACTTTAGTTCTGAGTCAAACAGTAATCATTATTTATCCCCACAATTTGTTAAGATAAATTGTGTAGCCAGGAGGACTTAACATTTACCATCGCCAAGTAAAGATGAACAAGCAACACCAAAGCTGAATAAATTTGTACTAAAAAAGATCATGGGTGGCTTTCATCTTACATGGTCTAATCTTAATCTAATGTGGCACAAAGATCAAACTGACTGTGATGGTCGGTGGAAATGTCCTGCCATCATGAACCTTTTCAAGAGATTCGAGATTCTTGAAACACGAGAAACACCACCACCGAGTGTGGTGTTGTTAGCACTGGGAACACCACCTGCGTGTGTGGTGTTGTTAGCACTGGGCACACCACCATCGAGTGTGGTGTTGTTAGCACTGGGCACACCACCACCGAGTGTCGTGTTGTTAGCACTGGGCACACCACCACCGAGTGTGGTGTTGTTAGCATTGGGAACACCACCACCGAGTGTGGTGTTGTTAGCACTGGGCACACCACCACCGAGTGTGGTGTTGTTAGCACTGGGCACACCACCACCGAGTGTGGTGTTGTTAGCACTGGGCACACCACCGAGTGTGGTGTTGTTAGCACTGGGCACACCACCGAGTGTGGTGTTGTTAGCACTGGGCACACCACCACCGAGTGTGGTGTTGTTAGCACTGGGCACACCACGACCGAGTGTGGTGTTGTTAGCACTGGGCACACCACCACCGAGTGTGGTGTTGTTAGCACTGGGCACACCACCACCGAGTGTGGTGTTGTTAGCACTGGGCACACCACCACCGAGTGTGGTGTTAGCACTGGGCACACCACCACCGAGTGTCGTGTTGTTAGCACTGGGAACACCACCATCGAGTGTGGTGTTGTTAGCACTGGGCACACCACCACCGAGTGTCGTGTTGTTAGCACTGGGCACACCACCACCGAGTGTGGTGTTGTTAGCACTGGGCACACCACCACCGAGTGTGGTGTTGTTAGCATTGGGAACACCACCACCGAGTGTGGTGTTGTTAGCACTGGGCACACCACCACCGAGTGTGGTGTTGTTAGCACTGGGCACACCACCACCGAGTGTGGTGTTAGCACTGGGCACACCACCACCGAGTGTGGTGTTGTTAGCACTGGGCACACCACCACCGAGTGTGGTGTTGTTAGCACTGGGCACACCACCACCGAGTGTGGTGTTGTTAGCACTGGGCACACCACCACCGAGTGTGGTGTTGTTAGCATTGGGAACACCACCACCGAGTGTGGTGTTGTTAGCACTGGGCACACCACCACCGAGTGTGGTGTTGTTAGCACTGGGCACACCACCACCGAGTGTGGTGTTGTTAGCACTGGGCACACCACCACCGAGTGTGGTGTTGTTAGCACTGGGCACACCACCACCGAGTGTGGTGTTGTTAGCACTGGGAACACCACCTGTGAGTGTGGTGTTGTTAGCACTGGGCACACCACCACCGAGTGTGGTGTTGTTAGCACTGGGCACACCACCACCGAGTGTGGTGTTGTTAGCACTGGGCACACCACCACCAAGTGTGGTGTTGTTAGNTTGTGATCCTGTGGTCCTGGGTTCGATCCCAGGCGCCGGCGAGAAACAATGGGCAGAGTTTCTTTCACCCTATGCTCCTGTTACCTAGCAGTAAAATAGGTACCTGGGTGTTAGTCAGCTGTCACGGGCTGCTTCCTGGGGGTGGAGGCCTGGTCGAGGACTGGACCGCGGGGACACTAAAAAGCCCCGAAATAATCTCAAGAAAATCATCTCAAAATAACACGAAAGGAGCCTGAGGGCTAACATGGAGTTAGGCAAGGAGATGCGACGAGAAACTTCATTGACGACTCAATAGAGGAGGCTAATAACGAACTAGAAAAGTATAACGAAAAAATAAAAGAGACGTATGCACAAGTTGTAAAAGAGAAAGAGACAATCAGGAAGTGTGTTTGGAAGTCAAAACCAGAATGACCAACAAGAAGCAGAAATTAGGCAAGCAGTTAGGAATAGTACAAACACTGCAGATAGAAGTAAGTCCATAATAATTTTGGATGTTTAGAGAAGGAAAATTCATCTAGGGTGGACTGAGCAGCAGAAGAGATGAAAATCATAGAAAAAATAGTAAGTGTAGGAGAAGGCTTAAAGGAAAATGTCAGCGATTTTAGAAAATAGGAAAATACGAGAAAGACAAGAACTGCCCTTAAGGGTGACGTTTAATGGAGTGAAAAACATGATGGAAGTGCTTAGAAATGCCAGGAAATTGCAGAGTGATGAGGTTGGCAAAACTTTGGTCAATAAGACAAGACCTCTCTAAGGAGGACAGAGAAAAGCTGAAAGTGAACCTCATTGAAGCAAAATGTCTAAATGGTGATAGAAATGAAGAAGAAGAAATTCTTTTTTTCTACAAAGTGTCAGGGACTGGAAAGCTTGTGAAATCTTGCATAAAAACAAGGCAACAAAATCATTAATCCTTAAATGGCGCATAGCTATATGCCATTTGACACCCCAGGCGCATACCAAAAAAAAAAAAAAAAAAAAAAAAAAAAAAAAAAAAAAAAAAAAAAAAAAAAAAAAAAAAAATTCTTCCTAACCTGTTAATTTGTGTCACTGATCACAGGAAAAACATAAAAAAATCGTAAGTAGCATAAATTGCTGCTATAGGGCGGGGAAGTCTGTCAAAAATAGGCGCTGACTCAGCGTGCGTCCCAGGCAGTCTGTTGCTCGCCAGCTGTCAGGCCGGAGTTGCCACAAAGAGAAATTATCTCATTATTTCAATGTCTCTGATGATTTTCGTAGCTTTTTTGCTGTAATATTATTCATAATGTGTAGTGTGATATATTTTTATAATAAAATGAGTGAATCATCGCTGTACTCAAAATATGGTGTGCATATTGTGATTCAATTGTGTTCATCAAACAGTGAACAAATACTTTGTCGGTTATTACACTTATACACAGGTTATATATAAGTATCTGCATGTTTTGTTCACCATAACGAACTACTAAGTTGCTATTATGAGTCAAAAAGTAACAAGGAGTGACCGCCGTGTAACAGCCAGCCACTCACGCCTCCCCCAGGTCACCTGACTCAACCACATTCTCCTCCCACAATACTGTTTTTGCTTTTATTCACTATATACAGACGCTATATATAAGTATCTACATTCGTGTTCACCATAACGAACACTAAGTTGGTATGCTGAGTGGCAGTGGCAGCCCGCCACTGGCTGCCACTCCCTCCCTCACCTCATCTGACTTGCCACCATTCTCCACCCACCATACTGTTTTTGCTTTTATATACAGAGGTTATATATAAGTATTTACATGTTTGTTCACCATAACTGTACATCTAAGCTTGTATGGTGAGTAAAGGCACAAAGACGTCGGACCTCACAGTCAGCTGATGGCTGCCGCCCTCAAGGCCAGACGCACTAATATTTCTCCTCCAACAATACTGCTTGTGGTGTTATTACGCTATATACACACATTATATATAAATATCTACCTGTTTTATTCACCATACTTGTACAAGTAAAGTGGTATGGTACCCAAAGACCATCGTGGTCACCAGTAAACAACATGGTAAGTCCTGCAGACGACGCTCCTCCCTCACCAAAATGGCGGCTCCCATCCTACTCCTCTTGCTGTTTATACCCTCTATACACACGTTATATATAAGTATCTACATTTGTGTTCACCATAGCGAACCACTAAGCTGGTATGGTGAGTGAAATCAATAAAAGGTGGCCACACACAGTCAGAAAACATCGCCACAATCCTCCCTCCCACAGCATTACTCCTCCCTCCATGGCGCACAGCGCTAAATATCACCACAATCCCTGCTATTATCAGAACCCTGGTCAGTTTTATCACAGTCAAGGGTCTTCTGTAATAATATTATCGCTACATAATAGCATGAACAAGTATATTATGGCATTTTTAGGCGATGCTGTGGTCACAAGCTGAACAGCAGTGCTGTGAGCTCATGCTGCGTGCGTCAGGCTTGGTAGCTTACTCAATACTGAGGCCCCTAAGACCCGGAAGTTTGGCCCACGATTTTTTTTAAAATGGCGTCTGTTTACAAGAGCCCTGATGAAGGTGTGGTGAACCCCGTGTATCCGCGTGCCGTTTAAATCTTGCATAGTACTCCAAAGCATCATATGATGTGATGTGCAATTTACTGCAAGTCGGTCAAAGCATCATATGATGCGATGCGCAATTGAAGGGTTAATGGAAGGGGGAGTAAAGAGCGAAGGGAAAGTGAACATGTTCCTGAAATTTCTATATACCAACTTAGACGGAGTGAGGTCAAAAACTTTGGAGTTGCAAGATATAATTCAGCTCAAGGTCCCAGATATTGTCGCATTATCAGAGACAAAACTTGAAGGAAATATATATTAAATGAAGTCGTATTCCCAATTCCCAGTTTGGAGATGTGACAGGAAAACTAGGAAGGGAGGAGGAGTGGCTGTGCTGGTGAAAGAACACCTGAAGGTAAGAGAGTTAATATTTGAAAACCCTTGAGATATTGATATAAAGGCATTGTAGGTCTGGATTCAGGATGATAAGCTGATAATTTTAAATGCCTACAGCCCACCAGCAAGCAACACAGGGACAAAGGAAGAACTGGATGACAAACGAGAGGGCCTCATAATGGTCATGAGAGATATTATTGTACAAGCAGATAAAGATAAATCACGACTGTTGATACTGGGGGACTTCAACTTTAAAGCAAAAGACTGGGAGGCCTATGAAGCAAGAACGGAGGACTTTTGGACATGCAGATTTGTGAACCCCATTCTGGAGACATTCTTGTATCAACACATAAAGCAGGCCGCAAGAATGAGGGAAGGAGATGTACCGTCAGTACTGGATCTAGTATTCACCAGGAAAGAAGAAGAGATATTTGACATCCAGTACCTTCCTCCCTTGGGAAAGAGTGATCACGTCCTGTTAGACATTAAATATGCTTTAAGATATCATCTAGAAGAAAATGGAGACATGGAAACAGTTGATAAACTCGATTTCAAGAGAGGTCACTATGGGGAACTTCGAAAAAATTTTAATGAGTGTAATTGGACAGACTTGTTGCTAGGCAGGGAAGTAAATGAAATGTATGCCAAATTTTGCAAAATATACAATGAAGGCACACAAACATTCATACCAAATCAGAGATGCAGGGGCCAGAAAACAGAATTGGTTCAACAGAAATTGCGAGAGGGCCAGAGACCAAAAGACACAAAAATGGAATCAATATAGGAAGAGGCCAAACCCCCAAACATACCAGCGATACAAAGATGTGAGAAAAAACTATACGGCAGTAAGGAGAGAGGCAGAAAGAAATTTTGAAAAAGGGATAGCGGATAAATTTAAAACAGAACTGGGCCTATTCTACAAATTCATAAACAACAAATTGCAGGTAAAGAATAATATCCAGAGGTTGAATATGGGAAACAGATTCACGAAAATGAAAAAGAAATGTATGAAACATTAAGTGAAAAGTTTGAAAGTGTCTGTACAAAATGAAATCTTCAGAGAACCAGACACAATAAAAATTCCATATAACAGCGTAGAGCGTATAGAGGTGTTTAGAGATGAAGTGGAAAATATGCTAAAGGAGCTTAGTAAGAACAAAGCAGTTGGCCCAGATGGAGTTTCACCATGGGTTCTGAGAGAATGTGCATCTGAGCTCAGCATTCCACTTCACCTGATCTTTCAGGCATCCCTGTGTACAGGAGTCGTAGCAGACGTGTGGAAAAAGGCCAACATAGTTCCAGTCTACAAAAGTGGCAGCAGGGAAGACCCCCTCAATTATAGACCTGTATCGTTAACAAGTGTAATAGTGAAAGTATTGGAAAAAATAATAAAAACTAAATGGGTAGAACACCTGGAGAGAAATGATATAATATCAGACAGACAGTATGGTTTTCGATCTGGAAGATCCTCTGTATCGAGTTTACTCAGTTTCTATGATTGAGCCACAGAGATTTTACAGGAAAGAGATGGTTGGGTTGACTGCATCTGTCTGGACTTAAAAAAGGCTTTTGACAGAGTTCCACATAAGAGGTTGTTCTGGAAGTTGGAAGATATTGGAGGGGTGACAGGTAAACTTCTAACATGGATGAAAAATTTTCTGACTGATATAAAAATGAGGGCAGTAATCAGAGGCAATGTATCGGACTGGAGAAATGTCACAAGTGGAGTACCACAGGGTTCAGTTCTTGCACCAGTGATGTGTATTGTCTACATAAATGATCTACCAGTTGGTATACAGAATTATATGAACATGTTTGCTGATGATGCTAAGATAATAGGAAGGATAAGATACTTAGATGATTGTCATGCCCTTCAAGATGACCTGGACAAAATAAGTATATGGAGCACCACTTAGCAAATGGAATTTAATGTTAATAAATGCCATGTTATGGAATGTGGAATAGGAGAACACAGACCCCACACAACCTATATATTATGTGAGAAATCTTTAAAGAATTCCGACAAAGAAAGGGATCTAGGGGTGGTTCTAGATTGAAAACTGTCACCTGAGGACCACATTAAGAACATTGTGTGAGGAGCCTATGCCACACTTTCTAACTTCAGAATTGCTTTTAAATATATGGATGGCGATACTTTGCCAGATATCGAGTCGTGTCGGTGTTGCCACAAATGAACAAGTAGATACAGAAGCCAGTGCAACATTTAGCATCAAGTAAACACCCATTCTACATTAGACCTTTGCCTAATAACATGATATCAATGTGTACTATTCTTCACCATACTGTGAAGGGAATGGGAATGTTCATTAGCCCAATTATGTATTGGCTACACGAACGACTTTTGAACCCATGGTGGAAAATGAATTGTATTCTTACTGTCCAAATTTCCCAGATGTTTAGAATGATACAAAACTTGCTTCCCAAATGTTCCCTTAACCCACACATAACAGTCCTCAGCGAATGAGGCTCAAAGATTCTACTCTTATTTAGATATATTGTTCTGTATATAATGTAAGTTTTCTTGATTTGTCAATTGCATAGCACTGTATAATACAATATAGCCTTGTGGCTTCTCTGCATAAGTTGCACATAGATACACGTAGCACACATGGAATTCCTGTATATACTGTAAACATATCTGCATGTAATTAGACAACCTGATGCAACTATTCTCACTGGGAGGAGCTTCTAGCTTCTCTTGGCCATTCAATCATGAAGAGAGGTATGGTATACTCCTTGTCTTGAAAACCCATATTGCATGCAGTACATGACACAATGGGTTGAAGGCTGGTAACACTGATACCTGCTTGATGGGGTTCTGGGAGTTCTTCTATTCCCGAAGCCCGGCCCCGAGCCAGGCTTGTGAGAGCTTAGCTCAACAGACTGTTGCTTGGAGCGGCCCACAGGCCCACATATCCACCACAGCCCAGTTGGTCCGGCACTTCTTGAAGAAAACTATCTGGTTTTCTGTTGAAGATGTCCACGGTTGTCCACTGAGTTCCACATGTGCAACAACTCTGAAGACATACAAATTATATCTAAACTTACCCCATGTAATGTACTTAAAAACTTTTGACTCACACACACACACACACAGGTACTTAAAGAATGGGGTGACATGTACTCAAGTCACCCCAAATGTGTAATGCCACTGTGATGTTTATTGCTGATGTAAACTATGGGGTACCCAGAATAGTCATGCTAGTAAATGGAGCATCACACACACACGCACTGGTAGCTGCCTCAACACAGGTGATGATGGCCTTCTGAAGTAACTGCAGCACACAGGATGTCTAGAGATGAAGTGGAAAATATGCTAAAGGAGCTTAGTTATTCGTCAATTGGTCCACCGTGTACTAACAGCAGTGTGGAGCACAATCGTCTTCAATGAGTACAGACTTGCTCTAAAATCTTGTATGAATAATATAGTTAATATGGTATAAAATTCTGTGATTACTAGTAACTTCCCACTCAGTGGTACTGTAACAACTTGATGCTTGTAGGTTTGCATAATGTATTATAGAGCCGGTCTGAGTGAAAAATACGTAATCCTTGGCTGAACACCCATGACAGGATGAGAATCATGACCTGCTCCATGTCACTGCTCTGTTTTTTTTTTTAATACCACTCCAGTTATAAATGGGAAGCTATACAAGCCAATTAGAAGTAACCTTTGTAGGTCTATCTGGGTTCTGACCTGTCAACTTGGCACATCTGTTAATCTAGGTAGAAGTGGCACTGCTCAATGGTTTTAACCCCTGTAGTTGCTTGTAAACAGTATCAGTAGTTAACATTTGCTCCAAAAATTTGTAACACCACTGATGAGTTGGAATCTATCATTTTTTTGTGTATAATTTCTACAAATGACATACTACCCTTGACAGGTCTTAGCAAATTCTCTTGGATAACTCTTAAACGACAGTTTGAGTAATATAATGTATAAGGGTTCACTGGAGGTACATAAATCTCACGTCATTTGATAACTGTCACCTGTAGCACCTATTGGAAATTTTCAGTTTCTACCGAAGGTAACAAAAGAAAAATAATATTTGTAGATTACGAAAAAACGTATGAGTTTTGCGTTGCTTTTCTTGGGTATGGGAGCATACATAAATGTGTACTGACACTGCTAGGCAAGTCAGATGTGATATGAGCTCTCACCACCAACCACCTTCCTCCAAAACATTGGGTTGCAATACTGAATCTAAGCATCAATGGGAATATATATTACTAGTATATGAAAAACCTAAATAAGAAGATTTGGACATTGGTTGACAACATTCCCAGGTATCTTAAACTTACACCTGACCATAACATTTCCTGCCTCCTAATATGACTTCATAATTTAGCCATTCCGGTTTAGGAGACTTTACCGGAGATTATGGCTCTTGCAGA
Source organism: Procambarus virginalis (assembly GCA_020271785.1). Classification (NCBI taxonomy): domain Eukaryota; kingdom Metazoa; phylum Arthropoda; class Malacostraca; order Decapoda; family Cambaridae; genus Procambarus; species Procambarus virginalis. The sequence continues at coordinate 6,083,548 of WNGS01162647.1, forward strand.
GAATAAGTAAGACTCACAACGTAGTCTTGCAGTCAAACCAATAACCCAGTCCCTACACATTAAATTCAATGAAAGTGATGACATTTCAGTCAATGCTGGACCCGTTCCTAGTCATGACTTGACGAGGGTCCGGGACGAACCAAAATGTTGTCCCCTTTTTCTTTCATGTGCGTTTGTTAGGTTATTTATTACAGGTGTTAACGGTACTGTAATGGGGAAAGTTTTCAGTGCTGGAATTCTGGTGGTGTGCTCTAATGAGAAAGTTTACTACCAGAATTAAGTGCTGGGCTGCTGCACAGTAAACTTGAAACTTGTGTGTTCCATCTTATTTGGCCAGATGTTTTCAGTAATACTTATGATTTCGTGTTACTATTAAATTTTTATTTTAAGCTTTCTCGTAAAAAATGCAAAAATACAGTATTACAAAATCTCAAGTATTATTTAAAGATCTCACTTTAAATGCTTCTTGAAGGAATGGAGATGGAAGGAGGAAGAAATGGTTAAGGATGCACTCAAGTGTGTGTGTACTGAGAATGGGATGGGGGGGGGGGAATGATCATAATGGTGGTATTGCTAAGAGTGGTGCTGAAGGTTGTGAAGCATCACAACTCTTCCCAGTGTAAGGGACTGTCACATAATGAGTTGTTATTTTTTTTTTTTATTTTTTTTTTTTTTTTTGAGATATATACAAGAGTTGTTACATTCTTGTACAGCCACTAGTACGCGTAGCGTTTCGGGCAGGTCCCTGGAATACGATCCCCGCCGCGATGAATCGTTTTTTCAACCAAGTACACATTTTACTGTTGCGTTAAACAGAGGCTACAGTTAAGGATTTGCGCCCAGTAAATCCTCCCCGGCCAGGATACGAACCCATGACATAGCGCTCGCGGAACGCCAGGCGAGTGTCTTACCACTACACCACGGAGGACTGCAACACACAGACAGCTCGGTGGTTCACAACAAAGAGAAACTTCTCTAGCACAAGAGGCCTCTCTTGTTTACTATACACACTATGTAAAACACTTGACCACTGTACTGCACAAAGTGCTCTAAGGCGCTCAGAGTTGTGCTGTTGTTTACTTAGGCTATACAGTATTTTAATGTTTTTAATGTTTTCATCACTCTTTGTGTTTTGAAATGAAAATGGTTGAGTTTGGAAACATTTTGACATTATGTTTACCTAAACACTTATAAAAACAACACAAATATGTCCCTGATAATTGCACTATGAAGTTTTTGCAGAAACCAGGTGCAAAGTGCGGTGGTTAAACACCAACATTACCACATATTCCAAAGACACTAAAATAAAGAGGAAATCAGTTTAGATGAGACCTCAAAATCACTACAGGACAAGTTGGACTTTTAATATAGAGGAATGATCAGGTTATGTGTTTTAAATTTAACAAATGTAGGGGGTGTTAGCCTAGAAAATGGTAAACATTATTAAGTCAGATATTGACTTAACACTATTGAAATTAACAAATCCGAATGTGAAAGAGGTCAACGAGTCATAATTAGTAAACATCTTCCAGCCAAGAAATAAATGTAATAATATGGTCATAATAAGGTAAATAGATTTTCTGGGATTCACCCCGAGCTATAGCAATAAAAATCTATTGTTATTCTTCAACTTTATATGTTGCCCTTATTAGGTCCCATTTAGATTGTGCAATTCAAATTTGGGCACTATACGTACTAGAGAATAGCCATAGATGCTCTTGAACATCCCAGTGGTTGGCCACAGTTCCTTCCCTTCATCCTTCCCCAAATCCTTATCTTCGTATTCCTTCCAAGTCCTATAGCCTTGGGAGGAATGGCTTAACTCCCTTGAATGTTTGGAGACATGAATCCTAGGTTAATATAATTCCCGTTGTCGAGGACAAGCAGCCTGTATTTAGGCTGCTCGGTGTCTACCCTAGGCTAGTTACTGACCATCTCCAGGATGCAGGCCACAACAGTTGCCTAACTCCCGGGTACCTCTATATTGCTGGGTGAACAAAGGCACTGGGTGGTAAGAAACATGCCCAACCGTTTCTGTCGAGCCTAGGGGTTGAACCCGGGGGTCCCTCGATGGACAGTTGAGGACACGCACCTTACCCACAGAGATGCTGTTTTAACACTGTTTAATTTCATTGTTGTAGAGTAAACGCGACCACGTAGACCTGTCGAACAAAACCCAACATTGAACATAATGAAGCACCTCTCTCTGGAGGAGCCCCGGTGGCTCCATCAAGTTATTAGGGCTTCCCCAGTAATGATAATACCTAAAGCTACTATAAATGATACTACAAAATATGGACTGTTGAAAGAAGTTCATGCTTTGTACTGTTCATTTTGTAGAAGGGCCAAGAAAGAGGCAAAATCAAACATAACTTTTCCTAGGCCTAGTATAGTACATATATCTGTTAAAATAGACCCGAAACAGCATGTGTTAAGCCTAGGATTGCCTATTTGGGCCTAAGAGAGGTTAGGTTTTATGGTTACTCTGTTTCATTTTTTGTTATACACTTTAGAATTTAAATTGTATGAAATGTGAATTATATGGGGATATAAATGATAGTAATTAATAATATGAAAGGGGAATATTACTAGTACTGTATAACAAAAGAAATGTTATGAGTACAGTATAACAATATATGAACACAAAGAACGTGATGCAGTGGATACAAGTGTGTCAAGTTTACAGGCACTGACAAGTGTCAGACGCAGCCTTCCACAGCGCCGCCACCCAGTCACACGATAAATATTCAATTATTTTCATGTTTTTCTTTCATCTGCATACAAGTTAATAATTCTATAACAAAAACTGATTTGTTGCATTTTTAAATTTTTTTTGTGCCTAAGCGGACATGACCATTTCTCTATTGCTGCTGTCTAAGGGTTAAACAGTAAAATCTCAAAATATTTAATTTTATGAAAGTTGTAAGTAAAGTGTGTGTTATAGTATTGTAGTCAAATACAGTACCGTATCTCTGCTCAAGATTTGCCATTTCACTTCTACAGGTGTGGTGAATGCTGCAACAGCAGTTCTTCCCGTTGCTCAAGGAAGGGTCGTGCGAGCACCTTTGGGTGGACTGACGTCGGTAGTTTCAGCTACAGGAACACTATTAAATGGTCAGAGACCAATGTTGCTGCAGAGTGACAAAGCGGTGACGGGCACCACAGCAGCACTTCAGACACCATTGAGCAGCAGAGGCAGTGGCGTCATTGACCTCACTGATGAGGATGAAGGTAAAGAAAAAGGTTTTCAGTGAAAGTGCAAGTTATAAAATAAGTTCAAATCCATTTCTCGATGATAAAAGTGACTAAAAAAATATAAAAAAAGGGAATAGCTGCAAAGGAGTATGTCAAAAAAAGTACAAAATTACGTTTTAAAGGAGTGGACTTTGGTGCCCTAGTGTAAATAAATATTTTTGAAGAGAGTGAATAGACTGGTTATGATGTTAATACACCAGGACACTTGATTAACAACATGAAATGACAAAACAAAATGAGCTGTTGTTGTTGTTATTGCTTTAGATTGAGCTACTGGGAACCCAAAAGTTGCAAGTAGCATGGGCTATAGTGAGCCTATTGTACTCATCTGGCGCAGGAGATGTGCTCAAAAATATGAGCATTCACAGCTCCAAGTGTAGGAGTTAGACAAAATAATATTGAATACCAAATAAAATATTTAAATGTGCAATGGAAATGGGTACAGATTAGCTGTAAAGTCTTTACTTGTTTCTTCTATTTCTTTATCATGTTTTTCTTATTCTTTTTATTTTTTCAACTTTTGAAGACCATAGAGTTGGTAAGCAGGGGATGGAAGAATGGGGGACAAGGATGCAGAAATTTTGAGCTAGGAACTGGTGAAGAGACAGAAAGGGGAGGCACAGAGCAGTGGCCCAACCACCTTAGATTTGAACTTGGTTGTGTTACTGTAAGGCTGAGTAGAGAGTTTGTGATATCCCACAGACATCACACTGGGGCTTGGTTCTTGGTCAGCTGGCTAGAGTAGAGTGGTTCTTCCTCATTCTTGGGTGTTCTTCAGGCATGGTTCTTCATTTCTAGGATATCTTCTCTGTGTTGCTTCTTATTTTCATGATGATGTTGTCGTTCAAGTGTGCAGGAGAGGCATAGAGTAGGAAGTCCTCAGGGCTGTAGGTATTTTGTCGGTGGGGTGGAGGGGATGTTGTTCCCACCGAGACATCCTCGTCCGACGATTCAGACAAGTCTTCCATATCCAGTGTGGTGCCTGGTCAAGGTTTACGGTCTGTAGGTAGAGCAGGAGTGGTTTCCCCGAGGCCGTGGAGCGAGGGTCGCAGCTACAGCAAGAACGTTGGTGGTACTGCCAGTGGGCACAGGCAGTATATACGTTTCTGCAAGCATGTCAGATTGAACATTGATAGTAGGTTTCTTATGTTAGGGAGACCTACTATCAAGAGTGAGAACTGATGTCTGGTGTGGAAGGCACGTCTGTGTGCTTCTCACCTACAGGGATGGTGGATATTGTGGGAGCAGGTGTCACCAGTGTTGAAGTTGTCAGTCGTGGGGCAAGAAGCACTGCATCAGGAACATTGATGCAGTGCATGCTGCCCCCAGCATTGATGACTAACATCGGCGACAACCGCTCCTGCACCAACACCTGTCCTTGTAACCTCTTACTTCCATTCAATCTTTTTCCACTCGGTAATCTTTGTTTCTTTACCTTCTCTTTTAATTTTTCTTTTTTTCTTGTAGTCCTGGGTGCTGAGGACATATGTGGACCTCCATCAGAGTATTACATACAATGAGTAATAAATACGATAATATAGATTACAGTATACAGTATAGTATTTAATGGATTATTATATTAGGTGCAGTATGTAATAAATTTACTGTGATTTACATAGAGTTGGTACACTAGTCATAAGATGCCAAGTTGCCGTCTGATGGCGTGGTTTACGACACAAGTCTGTGAACGTATTTCATTTACAGGTAATGGAGTAAAATGGCTCCTCCTTGAACACCTGTGAATTCCACCTTTCTCACATCTTGAGGTTATCTTGAGACACTAAACATGTCTTGTTTATTTTTGCAGGCACCAAAAGACCCACCACTATGGTTCCTAAGCCTGGCACTCTTGTCAAGGTGCCAACATCAGGCACTGCCCAGCTTCTTCCTTTACAGGCAAGTTCAAGTTATCATTTATCGTTAATGTTTAAATCAACAATTGATATCTCAAAAAGTTTTGATCTTTTCTCAGAAATAAATTCAAATGTATTTGAATGACTTTTGCAAACAAAAGTGATGATTATTAACTTGTTTGCAAAGCTGCAGGGCAATAAATTTGGCATCAGTGCCAATTAAGTTATTATTCTCGACAGTTTTATGGAACTACACAAGGTAATTTTCACGAAGACAAGAATCGCAGAGATTAAATTTGACATTGTTGTTAATTATGATAACCATGTCATAAATGTCATGGTATAATTGTGTAACACATTGTATTGATAAGTTTCTTGATTTGTTGTGACATTGTATGCATTGTTTCATTGTAGTGAAACAGTGTTGCCAACTGAGGCCGTACCTCTCAACAGGCCAGTTGAGAAGTACTGCACAGTACTGAATACTTATTTACTTTACCTGTTTGTATTTTTAAATTAAATGCAGTTATACTCAATGGAACATAATATTTGGATTTCACTATAATTTGTGAATGCATCATAAAGTCATTCGGTGCCATTATGGGCATAGTTTAAACATTTCATTATCTTGAACAATTTTGCCTCACGACAGATTTTTATCTAAAGGAAAATACCGATGATGGCTTTAGGGAATTTTGCACAGTAAAACCACTTGAATTCAATGTTCCGTAATGTATTTTGGTCATCTTGAGTCTTTGAAGGCCTGTGTGTTGATGACACATGAAGAGCATGTGTGTTGATGACACATGAAGAGCATGTGTGTTGATGACACATGAAGGGTCTGTGTGTTCATGACACATGAAGGGTCTGTGTATTGATGACACATGAAGGGCATGTGTATTGATGACACATGAAGGGTCTGTGTGTTCATGACACATGAAGGGTCTGTGTATTGATGACACATGAAGGGCATGTGTATTGATGACACATGAAGGGTCTGTGTGTTCATGACACATGAAGGGTCTGTGTGTTCATGACACATGAAGGGTCTGTTTGTTCATGACACATGAAGGGTCTGTGTGTTCATGACACATGAAGGCCTGTGTATTCATGACACATGAAGGGCATGTGTATTCATGACACATGAAGGGCATGTGTATTGATGACACATGAAGGGTCTGTGTGTTCATGACACATGAAGGGTCTGTGTGTTCATGACACATGAAGGGTCTGTGTGTTGATGACACATGAAGGGCATGTGTATTGATGACACATGAAGGGTCTGTGTGTTCATGACACATGAAGGGTCTGTGTGTTCATGACACATGAAGGGTCTGTGTGTTCATGACACATGAAGGGTCTGTGTGTTCATGACACATGAAGGGCCTGTGTGTTCATGACACATGAAGGGTCTGTTGTTCATGACACATGAAGGGCCTGTGTGTTCATGACACATGAAGGGCCTGTGTGTTCATGACACATGAAGGGTCTGTGTGTTCATGACACATGAAGGCCTGTGTGTTGATGACACATGAAGGGCATGTATATTGATGACACATGAAGGGCCTGTGTGTTCATGACACATGAAGGGCCTGTGTGTTCATGACACATGAAGGGCCTGTGTGTTCATGACACATGAAGGGTCTGTGTGTTCATGACACATCAAGGGCCTGTGTGTTCATGACACATGAAGGGTCTGTGTGTTCATGACACATGAAGGGTCTGTGTGTTCATGACACATCAAGGGTCTGTGTGTTCATGACACATGGAGGGTCTGTGTGTTCATGACACATCAAGGGCCTGTGTGTTCATGACACATGGAGGGTCTGTGTGTTCATGACACATAAAGGGCCTGTGTGTTCATGACACATCAAGGGCCTGTGTGTTCATGACAGATAAAGGGCCTGTGTGTTCATGACACATGAAGGGCCTGTGTGTTCATGACACATGAAGGGCCTGTGTGTTCATGACACATGAAGGGCCTGTGTGTTCATGACACATAAAGGGCCTGTGTGTTCATGACACATGAAGGGCCTGTGTGTTCATGACACATGAAGGGCCTGTGTGTTCATGACACATGAAGGGCCTGTGTGTTCATGACACATGAGGGCCTGTGTGTTCATGACACATAAAGGGCCTGTGTGTTCATGACACATGAAGGGCCTGTGTGTTCATGACACATGAAGGGTCTGTGTGTTCATGACACATGAAGGGCCTGTGTGTTCATGACACATGAAGGGTCTGTGTGTTAATGACACATGAAGGGTCTGTGTGTTAATGACACATGAAGGGCCTGTGTGTTCATGACACATGAAGGGCCTGTGTGTTCATGACACATGAAGGGCCTGTGTGTTCATGACACATGAAGGGCCTGTGTGTTCATGACACATGAAGGGTCTGTGTGTTCATGACACATGAAGGGCCTGTGTGTTCATGACACATGAAGGGCCTGTGTGTTCATGACACATCAAGGGTCTGTGTGTTCATGACACATAAAGGGCTGCATGATGTTGCAACATGTCTGTGGCACGTCACAATTACAGTAGTGTTGTAATGTACTGAAACAATGGGAGTATACTACAACAACCCTTTGACTCAATGTTGGATTCCAAACAATCTCTATCTAAAGCTATAAGTTTAATTTTTGTGTAATTTAGTGAGTGTGCCGTCATAACAATTAAAAACTTGACTAAAGAGGGCTTTGTATTTGATTGTTTTCAGCAGGCGGGTGGCGTTGGGCAGGTGGTGTTGCTGCCTCAAATGTCCGGGGGTCAGCCCACGACCGCTCTTATTGTTAGTCAGGTGGTAAGTTGCTCACATCCCTCATGTATCAGTACAACATTCACCAAGATGAAGTAATCTAACATAAAAGTGTGTTGATAATACACACAGAAATTACAATGGCGTGATACATCAAATGAACAAATCCACGAGGGCCGTGGCACGGTCGACTAAGATGCGTCCGGGATCGTCCCGGACGTAGGTTCGAGCCCTCATCACGGCCCTTGTGGATTTGTGTTGATAATGATACTGTTGTTAACATTGGAGCATCATGTTTGGTTTCTTGATTGCTTATGCTTCCCTTCACAAAATATAAATATTAATAAATGGCCATTTATTTTAGTCGACTGGAATGACGACGCTGGACAGTATGACGAGCCCGACGGTAGCTCAGGCCCGCATTGGTTCACTCGGAAGTCATACAACTAACTCACGTGTTATGGGCTCCGTTGTCAACACTACACACAGAACCACCACCTCTACTCTACCCCAAGCTAATCAAGTAAGTTCTACTCTTGAATTGAATAGTAAGTTTTGCCATTCTCAAACGGTGCAACTGCTAGAAGAATGTGAATATATATATATGTAGTAACACATTAATAAGTAATGAAGATTACATTGTAGAGAATGATGTGATCATTAAGCGAAGTATTATAGACAATGGCTAATATGAACTGATCATTATGAGGTCATTTATCCTAATGTAATATCCTAATTTTCACCACTGTTATGCACAGTTTCATTTTAATTATCAGCCCTACTGTTTTTCCGTGTGTGCTGATAATCTGTATTTTTAGTCTTGGTTATTAGTGTACTCTTCCCTCCCATAGATGAGACATCCGGCTCAGTGCCGAAAACACCATTCCAGCAAGTGGGCGGCTTGTCTAAAAAGCTGCCACCTCAGCCAACCTTGAAACTTTCCCACAAGGACAGCAGTAAGTAGAAGTGTGGGTAGATGAGTAGAATAAGGTATGGGTAGATGAGTAGATTAAGGTGTGGGCAGGTGGGCAGACGAGCGTGAGGACTGGTGGGCAGACTAGTGTGTGCACTGGTGGGCAGACTAGTGTGTGTGGACTGGTGGGTAGACTAGTGTGTGTGGACTGGTGGGTAGACTAGTGTGTGTGGACTGGTGGGTAGACTAGTGTGTGTGTGGACTGGTGGGTAGACTAGTGTGTGTGTGGACTGGTGGGCAGACTAGTGTGTGTGTGTGGGACTGGTGGGTAGACTAGTGTGTGTGGACTGGTGGGTAGACTAGTGTGTGTGTGTGGACTGGTGGGTAGACTAGTGTGTGTGGACTGGTGGGTAGACTAGTGTGTGTGTGTGTGGACTGGTGGGCAGACTAGTGTGTGTGTGGACTGGTGGGGTAGACTAGTGTGTGTGTGGACTGGTGGGTAGGTAGACTAGTGTACTCACCTAGTTGTAGCGTGCGGGGGGTTGAGCTCTGCTCTTTGGTCCGCCTCTCACCGTCAATCAACAGGTGTACAGTTTTCCTGAGCCTAAGGAGCTACTATCATATCTACACTTGAGAGCTGGTATGGAGTCAGCCTCCACCACACTCGCTTCCTAATGCATTCCATT